>SMLS01044078.1:0-14060 GCA_004785975.1 Popillia japonica | reverse complement strand
TCCGCCTCATTTCAGTTACCCTTACTTCATTGTTAAAAGGAGGGTGAAGAACAAATACCTAAAAATTATCAAAAATACGTAAACAGCTCTAAAGTGTATTGCACATTAGAGAATGTAGTTGATGAATTTCGACAAAAAAGTTTGAAAAACAAATAGGTATTGATTATAATTAGCACACTTTATAGAAGCAAATTTGTACCTATAGTGATGTATTTGTACCTATAGTGATTGTCTTCTTCTCTCCAATCGCACTACAGTCCAAATTGAACCTTGGCCTCAATCTCCGCCTCCAAATCTGGTAGTACATAGCCTCTTTTCTCCATAGTCTGATGCCTAGCAGATTCCGTGCAATTTCTACATCTTTCTCGCATCCTTTGGTCTTCTGTCCTGTATTTTACTGTTGAGTGCTCTGTTGCCTGCCGATCTGAGCCTCTGAAGCCTAATAAACTCTGAAATGGCCGTCTCTCTGGATATTTGATAAAGTTCATGGTTGTATCTGATCCTTCATGTTCCATTATCGTCGATTGGTTCATAGGCTTTTCGAAGGAGTTTTCCTTCAAAAACTTCGAGCTTATAACAGTCTTTCAGAATCCAAGCACACATCCATAGCACAGCATCGGTCTTATAACTGTTTTGTATTTTCTGATTTTAGATTTTCTATTAATGATTCTGGAGCGGAATATATGCGAAAAATATACTTTGTTTGCGGCGATTATTGTATTCTGTATTCCCGCATCTTCGGTTACATTTTAACCCCAAGATATTTGAACGGTTTCAATATCATCATCCATGTCAAAGTCTTAAACGTTCTTGCTCTTGATTGTACCAGTGTCTTTGTCGTCTGTGTGAATATACAGGGTGTATTTGAAATACAAGTAAAGACTATAAAAAATGGAAAGGTATTGTTTTATTAAACTTAAATCCAAAATATTTTGCGCAAATTCCTTTCCAAACGCGAGAAAAAAAATGACAAAGATATTTACAAAATATATTCGTCGCGCCACTGGGCTGTTTTAACAAATATATCTAGCGGAGAGCAGGTGTAGTCATAGGCGATATTTTCATACGTAATCGTATTGATATTATTGAACTCCTCATTCAAAGCTATTTTAAAAAACTGACACTTCAGCGTTATCTCGTAGTTTTTACAACATCGACAGCTGTTTTGCGATGTCTTGCGATCGAAGTAAACATTCACGGTTCATAGGCGGTGCATAATACAATTTATAAGGGAGATTTTAAGTTTGACATTCGTGTCGTAATCGAACACAAATTTTTTGGACTTATATTCTACATAATTGTATCTTACCATTCTTAATATGTTTTACTTTTACTTCAAATACACGCTGTATATAATCCTACATTACCAGCTTTAATTTTCAATTTTGTGTAGGTCTCTACTGCTTTTCTCGTACAGCTGCACATCTCGTTAATGTTCGTTAATGTTGATTTCTTGTATAACGTATTTTAGTGCAAGGTTGAAAAGTGTTTGGGGCCAAACCGTCAACCTGTTTTAACCCGATACTAATTTTAAATTAAATTTGTCTGTCATCATGTTCTGTATGCGTACTGTTGCCGAGGTTGAGTTCATTGTTGTTGAGAAAATGTCTTCTTAATACAGCAAAACTGCAAAAGTATTTTTGTGTTGGAATAAACAAACTAATCTGTACTAAGAATAATTTATGTAATGTATGAGGAAGACAATTAATTGTAGGGAATGTGTGAAGTTTGCAACCTTATAACGCTAATGATGAAGTTGATGATTCCGTTGATGTTTATCAATATCACCAATTATGCATTAATACAAAAAATTAACAAACGCTTTTCTTGCATGGAAACCATATATTTATATATCTACAGCTAATGGTTATATCATATCAATTTTCTTAATATTTGTCCGAATATGTGTAATGTTATCAGTAAGTGTACACTCCACTGTCCAATGTTAACGAACTATAGTCAGCTCAAGAGCCAAGAAGCAATGTCATTTGCGTTCCACTATTTATGCAATGTACGTCGTTTATTTCGTAAATAACACGCTTGTTAATTTTCCTACGAAATGTAGTAGAAGCTACGACTTTAGCATTCGTCGCTAAATGCACATAAAATATTATATATGTATATACAGCCATATGTCTGAAGCACCCCCATAAACATTAAATATTACTTGAACCATATGTCTGAAGCACCCCCATAAACATTAAATATTACTTGAACCCCAATAATGTAATTAAGCTGACCACTACTAATGTGCATTTAACGGCTATTTACCAGGAAAATCTTGAGATTTATACAAATATTTTATAGTTTTAAGGTTTATTGCTGTTAGTTGCTCTTTACTGTCTTTACTGTGAGGTGCATGAGAAACGATCTTGTGTTGTAGAATTAATTAAACTAGTTGTATTGAATATTGTGTTATTGAATTGGCGTATGGATAGCTATATGCCCAGAAGAAGATCGGTCCTATATTTTTTGATGGCAAACCCTGGCCTCTTTCGTCCAAGATCTTGCTATTTAACGCCGTTAGACTATTTTGTGTTTGCTTATTTAGAAAATCAGTTTATATAAGTCCAGTTCTAAATTTAGACGATTTACGAAATAACATTGAAACAAATTGTTTTAAACATTTTAGTTAGTTTAGTATTCTTTGCACAAACTTCCTTCTAAATTTAATCATGAATACACAACAACTTTCCTTTTGTAATCTGAACCTAAACAATCTTGCACTCCTACGGCATCTTCCAAACGAAATAATGAAAATGGCTTATGTTTGCGATTTCTTCTAAAACAGCTGTGTCGATTAAGTTCATTATTGTATCATACAATTTCGTTTCACTGACAGTTATTACTACTTTTTCTTATAATTGTTTTTTGAAAAATATTCTGACGACATAATTACATAAACCATTGAAGTTATTCTGAATGGATTGTATGAGAGAATTGCAATTGCCATATTGTTTTGTGCTATATAGCAATAACGTGTTATTTCCTGGAAATTTTTAGATGTCCATACTGCGATGTTGCTATTTTCTGCGGTTATAATTGTCGTAACAATTCATGGTATCAATACCACGTTTGGGAATGTTATGGCCTTCAAAGAAACTTTTGGAACATTTCATCACCAGAGTATGTGGGTATGCGTTTACTGTTTTTAGGAGCCAAACATAAGTTTGATATTGGAGACGAAGAATTCCAGGAGCGGTATGATAAAGAGTCCGATATATACGCTAGTGGAAAGTTTAAAAATCCCTATAAGTATCTATACAGATTGACCTACAATTTAAAAAATAAATCTAGAATGGACTTGCTTCACATGCTAACGGTAAGTGTCTTATTACTTTAGTAGCAACTTTAGTATTTATGTCTTATATTTCTATTGTATTATTATTAAATAAAAAGCACAAATATCATCTTGTCAAGTAATGTATATAACACAATATTAACTACGAGGACGGTCCGATGAGTAGCTAGCCTCGCCGTCAGATAGCACCACTACCGAAAGAGCAATTTTTATCGGGTAGTACATTATCATTGACAGCTACTGTCAAAATTTGAGCCGAATCGGACGTATAATTTTGTTTGTATCGCGTGTGGAAGCGAGCGTATCTACGGTTATGAGAAAAATGGAAAAAGAGATATATCGGTCGGTGATTCGATTTTTGTTATAGGAACGGAAATTCGCGCAGCGAAATTAAAGAGCGCTTGGTTGCTGTGTCCGGTGATAAAGTACATGAAAAAGCTGTCGGCGGGATGGGTGCCGCGTTTGTTCACTCCGGACAACAAGCGCAACCATAGCATTGCTTGACGATGTTTAAGCGCAATCCAAAGGAGTTTCTGCATCGTTTCGTGACCGTTGACGAAACATGGATACACTGGTACACCCCAGTCAAAACAGGGGATTTTAGCCGGCGGACGTGCTCCTAAGAAGGCAAAGACTGTCCTATCGGCCGGAAAGGTGATGGCCGCCGGTTTCTAGGATTCAAAAGGTGTGATCTACATCGAGTTCCTGGAGAAGGACAAAACGGTCATAGGACTCTACTATTCCGAATTATTGGGCCACTTCGACGCTGAATTGCAGAGAAAACAGCTCCATTTGGCAAAGGAAGTGATCTTCCATCATGACAACGCACCAAATTGGTAGAATTAGGCTACGACCTGCTGCCCCATCCACTGTATTCTCCGGATTTGGCCCCGCGAAACTTCTTTTTGTTTCCATATTTGAAAAAGTCACTCGTCGGGCAGCAATTTGAGTCTAATGACGAGGTTATCGCCGCGACGGAGGCCTACTTTGCAAATCCACAGGAAGCGTATTTTTCAGAGGGATTAAACAAGTTGGAGCATCGCTGGGTCAAGTGTATCGAATTTAAAAGAGATTATGTTGAGAAATAAATCGCCACCATCGTAATTTACAATATATCAAATAATGCTATTCATGTATATCGAAGTTTAGGAAAACTATATATCATATATACATACATTATATTAACAATGGAAGAAAATCAACCAAAATATTTACTTTTAAGAAATATATTAGTAAACATACTAAATTTGGAATTTTAATTCTCCTATGCTAGAAAATATTTAACCGCAACCGCAGATACACTAACGTCCATAAGGCGGTTTTGTGTTTTCTACAATCAATAGCTTTTATAAACAGGGTTAAATACAAAGAAATAGTCTAGTGGCACGTTGTAAATAAACTTGTTTTTTGAACTCGTTGACAATCAGTAGAAATTTCAGCTAGTAGCTGACTCATGAAAATTAGAAGGTAAAGAACAGAGGTAGAGCTTAGCGGGTTTCTTTTGTAACTCGCAGTATAAATACAAAACGATCTAAATATTTCTATAATTCAACCCCATCTTCCGCGCAATATTGGATATGATTATTTAGCCTGTCTCACAACAAATGAAAAAATAATCTAAATACGCAAGAATGAGAGCGCAGGTTGCTATATAACAGAAATCATACTGTATGTAACTCAACTGAAAAATATATTTCATTATCAGGATCTTGCAAATCCTTTAATCAGACCATCGCTACTAGTGGGGACATTGTGTATGTTTTTTGCTCTAAATTGTTACAATAACTAAAAGCATTTGAATGTGAATTGTTATTATTTTCTTTCTGAATGTAGTGTAATATTCTTCTTATCTTACAAATTTTAAACGTTTTATTTAATTTTCAGTAGTTCTTACCCTACACCTATTGTTTAACGTTGATACTTTTCATATTCTACAAACCCCACAGAATTGACAGAATAAAAGGATCCAATTTGATTTTAAAGAAAGTTTACGACTTACAAATAAACTTCGTTCCTTGCCTCCACTCGTTCGATACCGAAGTCAATAAAAGAAGCTAAATCGCATTTTAAATTGGATTTTGAACATGAAAACGGCATCACATTTCCGTTGATTTAATTTGATAATAGAGGTTAATAGTTTGCACGTAAACAGCAAATGTAATGTTTAAATTTACGTTTATTAATTTACAATATACTTATACTTGAAAGATAGAATATGGAATAAATTAAATATTTCTTCGTATTTGTAGAGCCACTTTTTTTTAGAATAGTTGAGGTTTTGAAAATTACAGGTGGATTAACAATATGTATATAATTCATACATTAAACGTTTAAAATCTTATATGTTCGGTATTCTTCAAAATCCTGAGCTACACCACGGTATTTCAAACAAAAATACCACCTTGATCAAAAAGTTACCGGAATTCACTCACAAAATTAAAAATACAAGTTTATTCTTCAAAATTGGTGTTGTCCCCGAATTAATTCCTATCGACTGCAATGCACTTATGCCAGCACTTGATACAGTTCTCACAACATTTGTGCTAGTCGATTTTCGGTATAACCATCAGAGCTGTCTTCGATTTTTGTATTATCTCCTCTCGGCTGTTAAAACGGGTTTCCCGTAATAGTTTTTTAAGTGTATCAAACAGGAAAAAATCGCAGGGAGCTAAATCAGCTGAATTTGGTGGCTGCGGAATTGTATTCGTTATGTTTCTGGAGATAACCTCGCGGATAATGATAGCATTGTGTGACGGTGCATTGTCGCGATGCGACATTTAGGAGCTGTTTGCCCAGAGATCTTTCCCTTTTAAGCGAATTGCCATATGCAAATCCCTTATAACCCACAAATAATACTCCTTGTTGACTGTCTGATTTTCTGGCAGAAATTTATATAACTCCGTCGTAATCAATGAAAACCGTAAGCATCACCTTCGTTTTCGACTGAAAACGAACGTTTTTTTTTCGGTCGGGATTGCGTGTCGTACTCATAAACCCACGTCCCGTCTCCAGTAATTATGTCTTTGATAAATGTTGTGTCGGATTCAGCCTTCAAAATCGTGTCTTTGGCGGTATCGACGCCGACCCTTTTTTGCATGAAATTCAGGTCTTTTGGCACTAACTTTGCTGCAACACGGCGCAAACCCAAATCATTAACTATGTCTTGAACGGATCCATAAGCAGTATTGTAGTTATCGGTCAGTTCTCCGATTGTTATTTTACGGTCTTCAATCACCATTTCTTCCACCTTATGGGTTTTCGATGTCGACGACCTGCCACTGCGTTCATCATCTTCAACGAACTCACGACCAAGTGTAAAGCGTTTGTGCCACTTGTAAACCGCTGTTTTTTTAAGAGTATCATTGCCGAAACACTTTTCCAACATTTCCAAGGTCTTTGCACCATCGAATTCGTTTTTAACCCAAAAATTTTAATACACACTCGTTGCAAATTTAATTCCATTGCAAAAATCGAAACATGCACAAAACCAGATGTACTCAACACTGCGTCACTTTCACAAATGTCAATCTAGAATGCTGAAATTTGGCAAAATTATTTCTGACGTATGCGGCAACCCACAACAAAAAAAAAAGAAGCAAATCGGTTGACTGAGAACGCCATGCAGTGGCGATTCCGGCAACTTTTTAATCAAGGTGGTATATACTATACAAACCTGTGCTCTAGAGTGTCTGCGTCGTCATCCGCACAGTAACAGTCAGGCAGCCCTAAAAACTCTAGCATTGTATCATATAGTCTCCAAAGTAATAGGGGAATCACATTCCCAGGAATGTCTGCAAAACCTAGCTGATCTGGCTAAACCCAACAAAGTCAACTTGGTGTGGATGCCCGGGCACAGGGGTATAGCAGGCAACGAAACTACAGACCAGCTAGTGAAGGAAGGCTGCCAAATGAACTTTACTGCACCGGAGTAAAGGGATTGCAAGAGGCATTGCAAAGAGTGCAGTACGTGGCCCAATTAATGAATGGACCGTAAAACAACACCAATTAAATTGGAACCATGAATTCGGAAAAAGGCACAGCAAACAGATGATGGAAAGACCATCACAACGACTAACTGTTGACTTACTTGCATTAAACAAGATTCAACTCAGCGCAGTAACGTGTCTATTAACAGAACATGGCTGTCTAAGAGGTCACTTCCACAAGATGGAGATGTATAAAGATGATACCTTATGTAGATTCTGTAATGAGGAGGATGAAACAGCTTCTCACATTCTCTTCGAATGTGTAGCATTAAGTCAACGAAGGCTTGCTCAACATAACACATTGGAATTACCGTTGGAGAAAGATTTATCAAATCAGCTCCAAAACCTGATCAATGAAACTAACCTGTTCGAGTAAAACGAAATCAAAGTGTAGGAATAATACAATAGACCCAGCAGGACAGAGTGTTAGGGATGTTAAAAGACCGCCCTACCTTGATAGCAATCGATCAATTAAACTATAGATATAAAATTAATTAACAACTGTCGAAAAGTAGTTTACACAATCAATTTTATTACGAATGTATCAACTAAAATTGACCCGTGTCTACGAGGTTTCAGCATATTCATACAATGATTCTTGAAATATAAACTTTCAGTAATTTGTCAGCTAAGATATATTTTCTGTTATTTTCATTATCTTAAGTTACAGTTATAGAAAAAACTGCTACTAAAGGAATGTGAGAATTTTCCCTGAACAATGATCATCAGCTTTAATAGTTCTGTTTATCTTTATAATTTATGTAAGTCGCATACAAATACTAAGTTTTCTACTGCAAGAGATTTGTAGTTTTTCTACAATCTGTGTTTTTTATTGTAAAAATTAACGTTCAAACTGTCAGAAATGTTTTAGCTGTAACTGTCTCCGGAATAAATAGCGAACAGAAAAACAAATAGCTACGATTACTGTTAAAGTAAGTTGAGAAAGTGTTGCTTATTTGGCCGAATTTCAATGCGTAAACCTTCTTTACGGGAAGAGAATAAAAGAAAACGTTTCACAGTAAATGAACGAACGCTTCCGCTGGACAATTGAGTGACGGTGAAAGAAAAAGCGTTTATTCGGAGATACACAAAAGCACAAAAAGGGAAGCCACTTACAATATCAACGATCCAACCCAAAGAAAAATATGTGGCAGTTTTCGGATATTTTAGCGATGCTTTTGTTTTTATCTCGCGTGGATGTTAATGATAGTGTATTTAAAAGATGAGCTTTTGTAAAGTCCTATTTAAAAATATTTGTTTTCCCTTAAATAAACCAAATAATTACTTCTAGCAAAGAATACTTTGAGATATATTTCAAGTATATACTATATCGGAAAATGGATATGTGAGGCAGGGTTTGCTTTATATTAGAGCTAACCATTCTTACTTACGTTGTGTATTTCTCATAGTAAATATAATAACATAAAAAAAAAACGGAGTGTAAAAATGTCTTCTTGAAATTTGTCAAGTGGAATGCATTCTATGATCGCTGAGCTTTTAACGTATTCTACGGCGACTGACAAAATATGTAAACACCAGAGCACCAGCAAAAGATGGTATTGTTGTTTTATTATAGCACGCCTTGATTATGTTTGCGCTTATCAGACCATTTTTTTTCCATAACGAACGTAAGTTTGTGCCACTTTTTCAGATTTTTATGAAATTTTTCGTATTCTTTGAGGTAATTGACAGGACAATTTTCTAGCATAACTACACATCTCAGCAATTCCATTCCGTTGAAAAATCAGGTAGCATAAAAAGAGTCAGAATTATTTGCTTGTAATGGATGTTCATTGAAAATACTGTAAACTTTATACTGGGTTGTCATACTTCAGTTATTGTTGAAAACTGAAACACTTTATTTGGGAATCAACTTTATAATGGTTTGCTACTTTGAGGATTTTGATGTTTTAGAAAAAAAAATGCTTAAAACTATAATGCAGTGATTTTTTGACCAGGATTCAGTTGACTTTCTTACTTGATTCTTACAATATCAAGCAGTGTCAGAAGGGTTTTCAACATTTTCCTTGATTTTTCATTGCAGAAAATTTTATATTTCGTCAGTCTTGCACAGTATTAGCCCGAGGTACAGGAATTTGTTTGCGGTCGTCTTGTGACATTTTTCCTGGGTGATTGCTGGATTGTTGCACTGGTTCATATTACAAAATCAAGACGTCAATGACCTATTATCGTCTCTAAATGAATTGAAAACATCTGTAATGTTATACCCTAGCTTTCAGCATAAGGAATATAGCACTCAAGTTTAGCATCGTGAATTTGCTTTTTGTTCAGTGGAATCCAGTACATTTGGTAAACCAGCAACTACGATGGTCTTTCCACTGACAACCTTGACCTTCTCTGCTTCTTATGCGTTTCCTTCTTTGAAGTAAAAGTTTAAGTCACATTTTCCATAAGTCGCGTTTAAACTTATAAACCCCATTTAGACAATTTTTGAAAGACGTTTTATTTGAAGTCAAACTAATCACTGCAGCTCGAATACTATTTTTACATGTTTTTACGACTCCTCCAATCATGTAAAAATGTTCTTTAACAGTTCTTCCCACAATGTGAATATCTCCTACTAGCAAACACAATCTTTCAACTTACGATTGCCACAAAAGTGATTAATCTCCAACAAAATTATTTTTCAAAATTCTACACGGAAGACAAAGACATCATTTAGTTAAGCATATAAAAGAGCTATACTTCCAAAAATATAACAAATTTGTAGAGAATTATCTAATGATCAAACTGTAATAGTTGTTTTACCGTTTTTTTTTTTTCTTTTTACAGAAATGCGCAACTATTCTAATATATTTAATTGAGCGTACGTACTTTTTCAAATGGTTCAGTGAATTACAACAATTTAAAACCATGAAACCCTATGAAATGTATATCTACATTGGAGGATTACTTGTTAGACACTATAGCCAGGCGGAAGTGCATAATATAAAATGTGACCAAATTATAATGGTATCTGCTCCTTTTTATGATCGAGTTGACTTTTCTTCTGCTGGAATTTTTGTATCAGAGTCAATTTATGGTTCCAACTGTAAGCCAAATACTACATTCTGGTAAGATAACTAATATTTGTTTGCTATTGAATTTTGTGAATGTCTAATAAAATAGTGTACTTCTATTCCTACAACCGAAATGTACATACATATTTACATACGTATTGTCCAGGTATTGCTTTAATTTTGACATTTTGTTGTGGTAACTGCCCAACTTTGCGTGCCTTTTTTATTTGTTATTAATAGCTATGATGCCCGAAATATGATACCTATTCTATGACACCACATGACACCTACAAATTGGAATAATATATTCGTTCATAAGGAAAACATTAGTATCCAACTCATGTTTCGAAACAAAATGTACACGATGTAAAACTGTTATCCGTCTAGAAAGTAACCGGTGTAGCAACAGTAGACCATGGCCAAATTCATATAACAACATCAGATGTCAAATATTGTTGATTGATAACAGGCTTAATATTTTTGAAACAATGTCGCAAGTAGAAAAAAGAAAGTTGGCGGTAGATTTGTATAGCAAGGGTGTTCAAAATGTTAAAAAGTGCGATTGACTGAACTCCGGAAAAGTATACGAGACAATAAAGAGGATAAGAAATGGCGAGAAATGAGCCATGGATGGGTTTCCGGAAGACCGCGTAAGGTTATTGGAAACGATCTAGTGACTTTAGGACGACAAAATCGGCACCTAGAGTTTCGATAACTGGCTAACAGATTTTGAAATCAACGTCAAATAAGAGTGTCTCGAGAAACCGTTCGCATTTCACTGAAAAGACAAAGTTACTTAACAGGAAAACCAAAAAAAAGAGAAATCCCTACAATTACACCTCTACAAAGGTAACGTTTTCAAGAAGATAATTTTAATGGTTTTTATATCTGACGAAAGTTATTTTCAACTTGATTCAAATCATCAGATAAATTTTACAGTTCAGACTTCTAAATTTTCCATTAAAACAGTGATTTGGGAAGCAATCTCTCAACATTTTTTATGTAAATAATTGTATAGTATTTCTTGAGAAAATTGATATTGACGCTCCCGAATGTATTTATTGGCACAATAATTATGAAGTTTATTCCGCTCCTTATCGTCATGCAGTACCTTCAATAAATTAGAATTGTATAAAAGTCTTATTATTTATTTGTATATTTGTCACCTGCCCAAAAAGGAAGATATATCTATATATTTTGATGCAATGTATGTAAAAATTATTTATATTTATTAGGTTAATAGTTTCGTGAATATTACATAAATCATGACAGAGTTTGTTCTCTATTGCATATCATTAAGTTAATCTACCTTGTATCATACATTTTTACAACATCACTGTAAAAAAAATTAGTTTCTTTCTTGTCGAATTCCTAGATGACAAACTGTTAAGACATCAGCACTATAGGAATTAGTTGTTGAGTTGATTGTGTGTGAGAGAGAGAGAGCAACTACTCTAGATATGTGTCAATATATTCCTCTAACAGAAACTTTGATTCACAGCATTCGCGAGAATATCTTGGTAATCAAAGCTACTGAAAATATAAAATCGGGACAAAAAATTACTGTTAACTGGCATCCTGATCAAGAGAACTGTTCCTGTGACCATTGCCTTCAGAAGGTGACTACATCAATAAACGCAACGCATAAAAATATCTACTAATCGTATTCTTTTTAGTGCCAATTAAACGCATTTATCTGTCTTGATTGTAAGGGTCCTATTATGCCACAGAAGGATGCCGATAAACTTAAATATCGCAGTTTTGATTACAGTAATGTGTTTAAAGATATCAAAACCCCCAACGGTACGAGTCTTTTTTGCAAAAATTGCAAGAATACGTATGATATGGAAATATATGAACATTTAAATAACATTGGACAATATTACATTGGCGATTGTAAGTATTAATTAAAACGAATAGAACTGGCAATTAACTAATCTCTGTTAGTAATAATAATAATAATAATACCTAATAATAATAATAATTTATTATGCCTTTTGACATGCGTAGGCATGTTAGCTTTGTCCTTTCATACATACATATATACACGTACAATAAGTATTGTTACATGATCAAAAATTAAAAATACGTTAAAAATTGTAGAATAAAAATATGGTATAATATGAATATAACTAACATATTTATGTACATACATCATTCCAAAAATTCATTGAGTGAATAATAGCCACCACGAACAAGGTAATCCTTAGTGAATTTTTTAAATTTATTGATGGATTGTGTCTCCCTTATCTCAACGGGTAGCTTGTTATAAATTTTGACACAATTATAATATGGAGCACTAACTAAGAGCAGTGGGCAGGTATACAGAGAGAACATTCATTCCGCGTCTTGTACGCTTTATTATAGTCCCCGTTCTTCATAAATTGGATTTCATTTTGTTTAGTAAAAATAGCACATTCGTACATGTATAGCGATGGCAGGGTCATTATTCCATTGTTTATGCAGTGTTGTTGACAAGAATCTCTAAATTTTAAAGAGAAAATAATCCGCATGACTCTCCTCTAAAGAATGAGCAACCTTTTCGCATGGCTGGAGCTTCCCCACATAATTATGCCATATCGCAGTTTGGACTCAATACAAGCCCGGTAAAAGGTGATTAGTACTGGAACATCGACATAATACTCGCACAGCAAACGTTAAGGAGTTGAGAGCTTTACCAATTTCATTAATATTTTCATGACAAGGTCAAGCCAATGAACTTATTAAAAGTATATTCTGGTATTGCCACCCCATTTACACCAATTAAAACCGGACAATGAGACCGTTTATGAGGATCAAAGACTATTATCTTAGATTTACATTTATTTAGTTGCAAAAAATTTGATTGTGTCCACTCGGATATTAATGGGGCAGATCTATTGCCAGCAAGTGACAGCTGGCCATAGTTCATTCCGTACACAATAGTAGATGTATCATCCGCAAATTGACAAAGGTCTTTCAAATTTTCAACGCTATTTTGTAAGTCATTTACATAAACTACAAAAAGCAGTGGCCCTAAAACCGACCCTTGAGGAACACCCATATATAAAAAGTTTGATTGGGAGTGTGTCTCAATACCATTTTGTTTTATAACTACAGTTTGGCTGCGCTTATCCAAATATGAACCTATCCAGTCATAACATGCTCCACGAAAGCTACAGTTATACCATTTTTGCAGCAGTACAGTATGGTCAACAAGATCGAAAGCTTTTGACAAGTCAAACATCATGAATCCAGCACTAACAATAAATAGAGCAATACTTTTTAAATTATAGTCAAAAAAGGAGGAAAAATGTGCTTTGCTTATTTAGCAAACAATGTAATTAGTTATGCAATTCATTCATATATTTGTATTAAGAATTGCGGTTCCTTATGTTTGTACGATAGATAATAACTGGTGCAAACAAAAGTCGCTGTATTAGTAAAAATGAATTAAAGTACATACTAATTAATTTTAATATTGCAGTTAAACAGGACAGAAACATATGTGCTCTTCGAAAAGCAATTGAAGAATATAAGAATGTGTTCCAGCCAACTCATGTTTTCTTCAGCTATTTATACATAATGGCCTTAGAATTTTACATCAGTAATCGTTATAGTAAGTCAAATAAATATACGTCGAATAGCCACTATTGACTTATTACATAGATTATTAAATTATTGTTTCTACGCAGCTGATAATCCTGAAGAACTTGCTGATATTTTGACGAAGTATTTGGTTATAGTAGAACTACACTTTGGTAAATATTCTAA
>SMLS01044076.1:0-12576 GCA_004785975.1 Popillia japonica | reverse complement strand
CCTACCGAACAGAACAGAACATAAGCTTTCACCTAAACAACACAGTAACCTCAAAAACCAGTCAAAAACTGTATTACATTCTTGCGTTTGCGTATAACACGTCAGCGTTATGATCTGCTATTATTGCTCGATACTTGGAGCTTGAGCAAGTATAGCTTGCTACTTCTGACATACAGCAATTTGCTGAATGCAAACGAACGAGTATCGAAAACACCTGTCAGCAGCTAAATTTCAAACGAACATACGGATATTGACAAAAGTGATATTGAGCAGTTCCAGCAACGCAAACGAACAGGCCTAAAATTTATTTGGTATTTAAAATCATTTAAAATGTAAATATAAAAAACAAAACATATAAAAAAACTGAAAGTTTTGAAGAAAAAAGTTATTTTTCCTTTTATGCGAAGTAGAGTCCTCTCTGAGCAAAAACCAACAATAATCGCTCATCATTGACTCATCCCATTTGCCTTGGTAACGCCGCCCCATAACTGATCACTATTTTCGGCTTTGTTATTACCCAGGAAACAATGCACCACATCCTTAAATGATTTCCATGCCAATAGCTCTACAATATTTAACTTCGAGTCAAAAATTGCATCGTTGAGGAGTTTCCTAATACCTGGCCCAACAAATATTCCATCTTTCAGTTTGGCATCACTTAACTTAGTGAACACATTTTTTAAATATTTAAAACCGTCTCCTTCTTTATCTAGTGCTTTCCACAAAATTTGTCATCAACCCTAATGTTATATGTAATGGTGGCAAAAACACATCGTGAGGGTTGACTAAAGGAGCGTGTGTAATATTTCTTTGTCCAGGTATGAAAGTATCTCTTTTTGGCCAGATTTTAGTATTGTAATGTTCATTTGTTGCACGGCTATCCCATAAACAGAAGAAACAGCATTTTTTTTAAAGCCACCTTGTAGCCCGAGAAGCCTATTACTTTAAGATCACCGCAGATTTTCAATGCCTGGTGCCTGGTAATTGACCGATTTTAAAATTAATGACATGCTTTCATATGTATCTTTCATTCCAACTGCATGCACTACAGGTACAGAAGAATTCTTATTTGAATTATGTAATAGCACGGCCTTTAAACTTGCTTTTGACGAGTCAATAAATAACCGCCAATCGATAGCATTGTAATCAATACCCAGAGCAGCCATCAAACCATTTACATTACAACATGAACACAGCTGATCCTGTTTAGTGAAATATTTCATTAAATCCTTATTTCTGTTTCTGTAATATGAAATCTTGGTGTCCTTTTTCCAAAAAATTCCACTCCTTCAACCGTGAAGCTAGAAGTTCTGCTTGCTGTTTTGATAAATATAGTTCGCGAACCAAATCATTAAGTTCCACTTGTGAAATAAATTGTCTTCACTAGATGATTTTTCTGGAATAAAATCGTCGTCTTTTGATGTTTTGATGATCCTACTGCCACAGAACAGTCCTCTTCAGAACTTGAAATCTCCTGCCAGGAAGCTGGGGGCAACGGAACAGGCAGATCTCCGTGCCGAACTGGTCTCATAGCCGATGAAATATTCGGATACACAGTTTTTTGTTTTTATTCTTAGAAGAAAATCCAGTAACGTTTGTCATACAGAAGTAGCAATCATCATGGTAATTTGTCGGTTCACGCCAAACCATAGGAATAGCAAACGGCATATGTTCATGTTTCTCTTGCAACCATTGTGATAAGCAATTACATAGAATGAGATCACATCGTTTTGCTTAAATGGGAAACTTTACACCAAGATAACTAAAAAAATGTGACGTGATGGAAAATTTCTAATTACATATTCTTTTTCAGCATAAAAAATACGTTAAAATCCACTAAGTGGTGTAAAAGTTCCGAAAATGTTGTTGACCTGTATTTATTAGCGTTTAATGTAAAAATACCTACTGTACATGCATTTGGAAGATGCTGTCTAATGCAACCACCTGTCGAATATTTTTTGTTTCTGAGTAAACTTTTTTGTAAAATAATTCAATAAGCAACGTAAGTATGTCTTAACTTAAGTCAAACTTCTGTTAAGTAAATAGTAAATCATATTTATAAATTAGTAATGACATGCGTTTTACAACACATGGATACCCCGGACGTAAAGATTAATTGAACGCTCGTTAGATAATTAAGGAAGAAGAACTCACAAACAACTAACAATTATAGTAAAAAAACTGGCTAATAAATCCAGCTGCAATATAGCCTTTTTTGTGATTTTATAGGTTATATACACGAAACTACGCGGCGATTGGCATTGATATTGCAGTTCTTGTAAATAAATAATACATTCGTTTCTAAAAGATGTATCACTTAAAAATGAACAATTTTTTTAAAAAATAACTTTTATAGGATGGGTGTAGCTGTCGTAGATTCTATTGCCTATCAGACTAACACTACCATTCCCATAACAAATTTTGAAAAGACTGTAAAGATATTTGATTCTTCAGTTCGTTTTTTCTGCATAAAATACTAAATATCTGAATTTAAATTAATTAAGTCGTTTAAATTAAACGAATCTTGAACTGTTTACTACAGCAAAGTGAAATCAATTTTAGTAAACAGTAAGCATACAAACAATGGCAACACCAGTATCTATAATTAAAAGATATTCTCAAAAGAAAATAATTTATTAAATAAGTTACAGTTTTGAATTATAATTTTGATACTCTTTAAAATTAATTACTTCTTATCAGATTAAAATTATAAATAAATTTCACACTAATTGCATTGTGTTTGCAAATTGAAAATTTATCCAATTGACTGGCAAGATATTCTTTCTTAATTATCAATTTGTAAAAAATGTGTAGATTTTGAAAGAAAAGAAAAACAATTTAAGCCATAAATGTATATTATTAATTAGCATACACATCAATATTAAATGAATCTACAGTTACCGCAATATAGAACAAGAAAGATCATTAATGAATGGTAAAATGGACAAGGACTATATCCAATGGGTAATAAACAAAACTTAAATATATGATATTAGGAACCAGAAGCATAGCAGGTATCATATAAGTATATGTGAAATAATGAGAATATCAGAGACGATCTTACTTTTACTGAATACTTATACAAGCTGCTTCCTTGGCAAATGCTATTGACATATATGTTAATTACTAAAACAAAGGGTACAACCTCTATACTTTGCATTAAATAAATGCCCTTTTCCTGAATAAATGGCAGGGCACTCGCACACTTAAGTATAACGATTATTATTAATTACTTCAATAATTCTTGTATGCACAAAGATTTTAGCATAATACACTACGTAGTGCCTATTCTAATGCTAAAGGCTAACCATTTATACAATAAAGTCAAACATCAATATCTGAAAAACTGTAGTTGATGTAAAATTTAGATTACAGAGATAAAAGTTAATACAAAAGCGATTCGATAAAGCGCAGCATTCCAAATCATTAAGATATTTAAATTTATACTATATTATACTTACTTTAATTAAGAAGTATAATATTACTTGTCGTAAAAAAATTTCCAAACAAAAATGAAATGTCAACATCTTCATCAAATCGATTTGATTTCTACAAAACACTCCATTTCCATAATCCAAGTTTTAAATCAATTACTATTTAAAGTTCTCATGATGAAAGAAGTTGTTATATACAAGACTTTTAATGCTTAATATTATAAAACAAAGTAATACTTAACAACACGAAAAAAACCACTAATTCTATGCAAAGTATAGCTTGTATATTTGCATTCCATCTTCGTATTATTGCATTTGGACCATTTTCATTATTAAACGATTTCTAGACCTGAGGTAATTTAATAGCTAATTCCAAATCAACTAAATATATTTTTTAATTTACATCAATGCAAATTATCAAACAGATACCACAGGTTTATTAATAAACACATTCTTTAACTGAAAACGTTTAATAATGAGAATGGTCCAAAGGCTTGCCATTTAGATTTATCTAACCTAAAGTTGTCATACAGCTGTTCGTTTTCTCAGACCATTTTTTGTTTTGGTATGAGAACGAGAAACGACCAATACCAGTATATATACCATTGAAAAATATTATCAATGATCGCTTAATTTTTTTCAATTTTCAAGCAGCATATCCTGTATATTACATGTGATTTATTTGGTTTGCAAGAGAGAGAGCTGCTGACGCTTTAATGGTACATAATTCTGACTGCTGTCAACTCATTTCCTGGTAGCAATCTTTAAATACTCCAAAGCATTAAATGCCGCTGACATTTGAGCATCCTTGGGCGAATTACCAGTACCGAAACAGACAGCAAGTGGTACAGTAGATATCTGTAGCAAACATTGGTATTTGCCTGTAACTGACTTTTCATCAATATCGACGTAGGTCGTTTCAAATTGTAATTCCGTAGCAAGTTCTTGTAGGAATTGGATGCAATTGAAGTCTTTCATAGATACAGAGGTGTTCTGTAAAAATCAAGAAATTGCTGTTAAGGTCTTTAACACAAAAAAGTACAAACAAGTATCAAAATCTCATTCAGTGTTCTTTGAAAATAGGATACAGCTAAGTGTAACATTTATCACTATTATCTCGAGAAACAATATTACGAATCTACAAAATTAGAAACAATAGATATGTAGCAAGAATATAAAAAGGACATCAGATTAAAAATGATTAATGCAAATGAAGAAAACTTTTGTTTTGTTTCAAAAGAAAGCAAATATCTGGCTTAAACGACGCGAATACGAAAATATAAATACATACCGTTAAAGCATTACTGCCGAAGTCGTTTACATTATATTTTATTACAGGTATAAGATTACTAAATCAAGATATTGAAATTAACTAGGGCTACAGTATTTCAAAAGATTAATTTTCAACAACGGCATCTTGGTCTTACAGTTATAATCAATCTCCAATCCGTTATAAAATAATGGTACGACAAAAATAAAACATTAAAAAATATACAATAGCAAGCATACATTTACAACTAACATATAATTACCTGTAACTCAGTAACTTTAGGTCCGTTTGCTTGTTTCAAATATTTATGGAATTGGCTGACTTTATGAGAATGTGAATTGTTGGAAGCAATTGTGTTAATTTTACTATCTTTCAAACCGGCATAACGAGATTGCAGATTACCACCACGAGTAGCTAACTACAAAAGACGAAACATTGAAATAGGAGAAAAATGGATTATTTTTACTTTCTTTCATCATCGTTGCTATCGACAAATACAAAAAACAATATCCAAAATGTGTTAGAAGTTATAAGTTCCCACATACATTTGCAATTTTCTTCTAACTGCATTAAAACAATGAGGTACGTTTTACCAAAATACATTAACGTACCACATCATTGGCCAAAAATGAAGAATTTGCGAATTTAATAAATTTCAGAACGGTTCTGAAAGATAGTAAAAATAATATTTATTCAATAAATTACATTAACAATGATAGATAGCGCTCATTTTGTTTTTGCAGTAATTCTTATTAAATAAGAAACTACTCGTGCCAAACCTTACTCCCCTAAGTTGCTGTTCATCATCATTAATCATCATTAATGTGGTGAATAGATTTCACACAATGTTATATTAAAGTATCTTGACCGAAAAAAATAGCATCAAGCATCTTCAATATGCTCGGATTATAGTTGCTTACTCAAACGTAATGTCTGGCAACGCAAAATTTCGCCTGTATACTTTCGATATATACGTATGTGTCCACACTACAGAACTAAGCTATACCCAAACTGAGCATCGGTCAACATGTACACCCACGGACTTTAGTTATGTCCGGTATCTAGCGGCACAGCCTGCGCTCCTGTCACCATGTCCGTTTTAGCTTAAAGGGAATAGTGACAGGAGCGCAGGCTGTACCGCTAGATACCGGACATAACCAAAGTCCGTGATGGTACACGGAAATAGGTGGTAACATATAATTTTTATTGTGTACTATCATGGACAGATAGAATGTCCGGGTGTACGGAGTGCAAGCTGCGCTCCTCGTACAATTCGCTTGACGGCACAATCGATATTGTATCAGGAGCGCAGCATGCACTCCGTATACCCGGACATTCTATCTGTCCATGATAGTACATATAGTAATAATTATGTGATGGGCTACTTTGATAATATATTAAAGAATTATTCTGTATTTATATAAAATTAATTTTAAACGTTAAAGTTATATTGCGAATTAAAACTGATGTTTGCGCGATTAATTTCAACAGAGCTTTTAACAGTAAGTGCATAATCTCAGATCTAAGACAGTATTAGAGCTTGCGGGTAAAAAACATATGAAAGATATTTCTGCTTGCAATAAGTTTCCATTAAGTATGAAACACCAAATCCTCCGTATAGTCAGTGCAATGTCACTTTCGCAAGAAATCTATCTTCGCAAATATCGATTAATTTATAAACTAAACTTAAAATAGAAGTTGCCTAATTAGGTTTAATTTAAACTACAAATACATTACTTCAGTTACTTATTCTCTAATCACAATCAAATTTTGATCTTGATTTCTTGTTTATGAACTTTTAGTAGACATTATCGTAAGCAAGAATTGCTCGTTTTAAATTATCCATAACTGATAGTACAAGCGTAATAACATTTGTATAAAAATAATTCTTCGTCGCTTTCGATTTTTGCAAATTGGAAAGCACAAATCGTATTTTCTTGTACTTCAATAATCACTTAAACTCCATATTGGTCTTAAGTTAGTGTACCCAATTTCAAGATATTTTGCTCCAGCTCCAATATTTTAATGCCTTATCCTTTAGTTCAGTATCTCAGTATTGCGAATAGAAGATGGTTTGCAACTAATTTTTGAATTCTAAAGCCAAAACACTACTCTAACTTGACTAATAAGTAATAATAATAGAATGGTAAGAAAAGTAAGAATTTCACAAACTGTAAGAGAAAAAAGGACAAAATCAAGTAACTTTAAAATAACATTTTTATTACTATTGTTACTGTTTTAATTAACTTATTTCTGTTTATGTCAAAATTTGAAATTGGCTTATACTTTTTTTTAAGAATTAATTAATAACTGAATAAAAATATATCCCTACCTCTTCATCCTCATCAAACATCTGATTAATGTTTGTATTTTCTAATGACATGTCTTGCAAAGCTTGCCACATCTTATGAGCAGCCATTCGTTTAGCTAGTTTCTTCGATTTCCCAGTTCCAATTTCACGAAATTTAAGTACTTTACATGCTATTGTAAATTGCCTTTCATGGGGCAAACCTTCCTCATTTTCCATCTCGTACGAAGGCGGAGGCCAACGCCGAGACATACACATTTCTTGCAACCAACCGATTGGATTACCCATTACCTTATCATCGAACGGAGACACAACTTGATTTGTTCTAAAATCATTAACATTAGAGAAATAAATCAATGGTAAAAATCATTTATAAAATAAAAATGAAACTAATAAAATTCAATGTATTTTGGCTTGACAGATACTCTGTAAATTTCTACTTACTGTAATTGTATATTCAATAACCTATTAAAGATCTTATGATAGTCAGTTTTGTACATCTTAATTCAATTTGCACTAATGACTGTAAACGAAACGATTTATTTTATATTTATGTATACAAGTGCAATAAACCAGCAGGCAGACAAGACAAGATACAAGATATAACAAAATAAGGCGACGTCAAAATAACTATAAAAATGATAATAGAAAAAAACACTAGATTTAAAATAAAAAAAATAAAAAAATTAGTCAATTTAAGAATAGCTGATTTAAGAGCACATATACGCACATACAGGCACATTGTAGAAAATGACTGCTTTTTCCCTTATTATTGCGGACTAAATTGTATATTAGAAGATAATTCTTTTGAAATTGAAATTCAACATATTTTGAGTTTTGAAGTTGGCGCCGTTTGCGCTTTGATTTCATTCATTCAAAAGCGCGTATATAACAAGTAACCCAAGTAACAAATTGACAATTCTTCATTTTTTTTATAATCATTAAATCTATAACACATATTTAAATAATTTAGCAAAATTCTATGATTGTTTTGAAGATAATGAATTAGCAAGTTACATTAAAAAGTTGTTTGTAGATACATATATCATGAGTATTTCAGGTAAGGAGAATGGTAAGTTTATGTATGCACTAAATTCTGTATGAATTAAAATTTAAGAAGGTAAATGTAAATGTAACTTGCAGAATATCTTCAAGACACAAATTCAAGGCAAATCAGTGTTGTAACTCAAACAAATATAGTAAATCAACATACATATCTGTAAGACTTGTAGTTCCATTAGTTGGGTTTGCTTGCTCAGCTGTGGTTTTTCCTACCAAAAGATCTAGCAAATTTTTTGCAGCAGCATGCTTTGCTTCTTTCTTCGATCTGCCTGTTCCAGTTGCAATATATTCATTACTTAAGAATACTCGATATCTGAATATAGGCTCATGAATTGCACCTTCTATTTGAACTAATTCATATTTTGGTGTTATTCCACGGCGACTTAATAATTCTTGTAACACTGAAACTGGCGTTTTCGTAGGCAATGAGGCCATTTCCTGTCGATCAAATTACATTTTACTTAATATAGGCATGACTACTTATTTTTTACAAAACAAACTACCAATTTAGCTGCGTCTCCCAATGTCATTTGCTCTGATAACATGGAATGTACTGTTACTCGTTTATGACTTCTTCGAACATGCATATTTGAATGTTGATTAATAACTTGCATTTGCTGTTCCATCTGAAAAATAACATTGGTAATTATAGAGTCCCAGTAAGGTTCCAATTGAAATTTTTAGTTTTACCATATAACCATAGAATATACGTACATTGCGAATACGTGATTTATAGTTTTTGCATAATAAAATAAATGGATATGTAAAACACTTATAGTCAATCCTAATAGAAAAGCGTAATATCTTGAAACCATGAATTAACAATGATTGCCATTCTAGTTTCGAAAGTAACGTCGCAAACAATCTTACATATAAAATAAATAACAAGTATACGGCTTGTATCGCTATTAAGATCATGGTAAAATAAATAAATACAACACAGTGAATTAAAACGCGCTACTAAGAAAAAGCCGGTGAGCATACCTCATAAATATCTGTTTCTATACCCTCCACGTCGTTTTACATGCTTGTGCAAAAAATGTAAAATTTAAAAATACAACAAGAAAGCTGTATCGATAAAAAAGTATAGATCTGAAAAACGACGAACACACCTGAGTTCAGTTTAGACTTTTTTATCAATATGAGCTTAGTTTATATACACAATAAATAGCTATAATGGAGGTCAAAACACTACGAAACGTAAAGCAGGCCAGTCTTCGCGCATTCGAGTTTGCGCCGCACGATCATAACAATATCAATAGAATTACATACAGTGGCGTAGATTAATGGATACAACATAAGAAAATACACACAACCTGAGATATGCTGAGATACTTCCTTCAAACTATTGCTGCAATCATTACTGCAAAGATTGAACTTCAAAACTCAAATTAACAGACCCATCAATCACTATTTGCCAGACTAGATTTCTTTAGAAATAAATGGCTAAATGTGTTGTGGCCTTTATTTGGTGACAAATTGAGATATACATACATAACAATTATATGGAAATTCAGTTGAAAGTATCTATTTTATAAATTAGATTAAACGTGATTGTACTAATCGCTATTCATATTTATCGAACTCGATGATAATAATAACAAAAAACATTTGGAACTAGAAATTAATTATGTAATCAAATGAATAATAAAATTAGCTTATGATTCTGGTTAAAACAAAAATTATTTTGTTAGTATTTTAGTGAAACAAATTCCATTTTATATACCTATGTGTTTTCTTTATTATTTTGGGAGTACAGAGCTACCCAATAGGAAATATGTAAGTACACATTCAACCTACCATTTAGCCCAGGTGTTATAAGATCCACTTTTAACATCATAACACTACTGTGCTCTGCCAGAAACGACCACTTATGTAGGAATGTGGATTTGCAATACGTTTAGAAAACACTCACATAGGCAGTGGCGGCTTAAAGGGCTGGGGGCCCTCAAAATTTGCGAACCCCTCTCTTACTCCTTACAAGGGTGACAGCAAAATTACGGAAGTGCTAACTACAACAAATTCTCTACAACACAGGAAACCTAAGAACTGAGTATCAGAATCGAAAATCCGAATTTATGTTTTAAAAATATAGTAATAGTGTTCGTTAAATTGTAACAATATATTACGATCTTGTAGGTATTACGAGCTTGTAAAAAATAAAGTGGTTTGGTTAGGCTTTTCACTCTTTCCATTTCAAATGTCCGTCTAACATAATCCTCTAGGCTTCTTCCAAAATTTGAATAATGAATTTCGTAGACAGTTACCATAACCATTTCTCTCCTAATTTTCCAATTAGAAATCAATATTGCTCTAGTTTTGAAATTAGAAAACAATGCAGGGATTCCCATCGCATTAGCTTTCCTATTAGAGCATTAAGCTTTGGCCTTAATGCCACTCCATCGCCCTCTGAAGCGAAGATGTTTGTATAATTCTGGTAATTAATTCTTATCCTTCATTATCCTTAATCGAATGACTAGTATAGTAGATAGTAGAAAGGTCAA
Source organism: Popillia japonica (assembly GCA_004785975.1). Taxonomy (NCBI): domain Eukaryota; kingdom Metazoa; phylum Arthropoda; class Insecta; order Coleoptera; family Scarabaeidae; genus Popillia; species Popillia japonica. The sequence continues at coordinate 1,998 of SMLS01044076.1, read as the reverse complement.
TATTTGCGTCTGTAGCATGTTGGTCAAAATCCATGCAGATGTCGCGTGTATTTCAGCCTATTGCGTTGTCTACTGTTGTACAAATTAAACTATAGTAATACTGGGTAGTTGTACAACTTGTTCAATAAAATTCGGTTAACAGCGTCTATGAAATCGAGAAGTATAGCAAATTAAATGTTTTTTTGCCAATACAAACGTAATTTGATTAATCAGAGAGAAGCTTCGATCAACATTTATAATTCTCTAAAACGAGTGTAGTATAGCATTTAAAAACTAAGCAACTTCTCGAGGACATTATATACAAGTTTTTGAAATAATACTCTTGGATGCCAGATTCAGCAGAACTGTTGTACTGAACAAGCGTATCTGCAGATATATTTTTTAAATATCACAAACGCTTTCCCGACTCCACAATCTTCATCATTGTGTGATATGGAGTTTCGACTAACAAACGCTTCCTTGGTGGTTTCTTGTCTCTAGAAATTGATCAACAGACGCCTAGAACGGGCAATAACCTGGCAATAACACGTACGCGCCGATCTGCTATTGTAGTATGCTGGGAGTTCAGTATTGTAATTACTCACCACATAATTTCTTATCATCAGGCTACTCGCGTCTAAATGGGTCTCTATTCTCTAAATTCAATAAAAAATTAGAGTGGGGTAAAGGGAACGGCGACAGAAAATGAAGGGCAGACCTATTCGAATTATTAGCCGAAATATAGAGAGTAGAGAAAGAGCAGCACTAAATAATGCCTCATACACACTTCAAGGTGCAACATGTAATGCAACGTGGCCGGTTTTAATTTACAGTGACAAATAACGCGCATTTTGTGTATACAGATGTTCCATACTCGTCGAGCATGGATGGACAAGAACAACGAATAAATTGTAGCGCTAGATATTATTTGGAAGGGCGTTCATACGTATAACTACATCACTAATTCACTATCACACACAGGACACCAAACACTGAGATAATTGCCCACGCGTTTCAACAGCAATGCTGTCATTATCAAAGCGATCATAAAACTAAATAATATTACAAAAACAACAAAGAAAGCTAGGTTGTTTTTGTAATACAAACAACAAAAGAGCTAGATTGTTTTGATAAGAATAAAGACTCCGTAGAAAGTCATAAGCTAGTGGAAAATCAATCGTTGCCTATTTTTAATGAACAGGAACAACATAGCGCTGAATAAGGATGAATAAAGGATTGAAGTTTGATGTGCAGACTCCTGAGTCGGATGTTCAATGGGTTATCGCCGCAGTAGAATCTATCCTTCGGTTACTGGAGCCCACAAACCAGTTGATTCAAAACAACTGACATCTGTATGAAGCAGAATATTTTCAATTCAACGCTAGTTTTTACAAACAGCGGGAAGGGACGGTAATGGGTAACTGCTTGTCACTCGTTTTAGCTAACCTTTTCATGAACCGTTTTGAAAAAGACTTAGAATCGACGAACGAATAGTATGCTAGAGTTTAGCTAAGGTATCGTGGATGACATTTTTGCGATTTTCGACACTAAAAAATGTAATATTGACGATTTTCTTAACAGTTTAAATAATCGGTTTGAAATCATAAAATTTGCATATGAAAAAGGGGATAACGATCAGCTACCCTTCGTAGATAGTTTAGTTTTTAGAAAGAAGAATCGTTTATAATTCGATGTATATAGAAAAGAAACCAGTACATTCTTCTGGTAGGTGAGGGGCGTCACCAGAAGGTTTTCGCCTCTATAGACTGGTTTACACGTCGAGTTACCATGACCTTCTGGTACCCACCCAGTTACCCTCTTTGCTCCTGAAGAAGCCGCTTCCATTAGTGGCAAAACGTCGATTTTATTTTATATCTTGTGCATTTTATTTTTATTTTGTACTGTATATATTTTAGTACCGTGACACGGTCAACACCCGGAAACCCTCATTATAGAAACTCGGGCCGCGGAACCTTTCGATATCATTTATCTCTAATACTACTTCATCCAAATTTAAGT
>ML215485.1:13719-31603 GCA_004785975.1 Popillia japonica | reverse complement strand
GTAGAATAACTAGGCGTTGTTATGGAAATGCGGTTAATAAGGATAGACATTTCTATAGTTCTAGTCTAATTTATACATGAATTAATAAATAAAGAGTTTAGATAAATTTCATTTTGTATTACGTAAAATAATCTAATCAAATACCATACGAGCTTTGAATTAAAATCAATAATTTCACTCATACTTCCTGCATAACGACTTCGACTCGTGTCACTTTGACAATTAAACCACTCCAGCCCTACGGGCTGTCGTGATTTAAATGCTTGTCAAACTGACACTCGTCTTCGTCGCTATGCAACAAGCATTCGTGAAATTATCGATAAATTCAAAGCTCTTATGGTATTACGACAGACAATTTTTTGACAATCGACTGATAAGGGAAAACTGCCCATATTCTCATACAGTTACAATAATTTTCCAAAATATACATGATATGAATATTATTCATAATCGTGAAACTCAATTTAATTAGAGGATAATTTGCACTCTGTTCCCAATCGATATTATGATTCTTTGTGTTTTATAGGAGAGTTGTATTTCTGTATAATTGCTCTTGCAAAATCATTTGATCACTATTCGTTTAAAGAAACAAGACTGTAAAATTTAAATCACCATTTCGAAGCTTTTAATGGCTACAGTTATTGCGTTTACCAGTATTTTTATTGTATATGAAAGGGTTTTCAGTACCGATGTTAATTAAAGTTTACCCGCGCGAGCTCGTTGTTAACGTGCTCTGCCTAAATTCAACAATCCATTGTTCGTGAATAGTGTTTCCATTTATATCGAATACTGTTTTGTGCCCTTTTTACTCCAACTGCGAAAACTATAGTTTATCTGTTTTGATGACGTCATTAAAAATTGATATTACATCACATAGCAATTTACCATTCATAATTTCTTTTTGTTTTCTGCTTTTTTAAAAGCATTAGATATTGTATAATTACCGCATTTTCAATTGGTTATAAATGTTTGATTATAACCGTTCACTGCGAACATTGAATAGACTATTTCCGGAATGATATCATCTGCACGCCACAAATATAGAAAATTCAAATAGTTAATTAAATTTCCTATTTACTCATAGAGCAGAGTTATGAAACGTTATCTGCAGTTATAACAGGCTAATTAAAGTTTGCCACACTGTACAAAAAGAACAACTATTTTTGATAAATAAGAAAAATGAGTAATAAAAACAATACAGAGTGTAAAAAGCTCGGTCGCCTATAATTCACTTTTTTCGAAGATGGATGGCTTCAACCTGGAAATCATCTAATATGCTACATATATTTTTTTAATATTTGTTCGGAGATAAAACTTGAAATATTGCTTAAACTTTACAGCGGTGTGGAGCCCAATATCGGGCAATTGTGCCACTACAAAAAATACGTACTTCTTAATAGAAAAATTATCTCAGGCTTTTTAAAGACAACTTGTTAGTGACTAATCAATAGATATACTTTTTCAACGCAGAGCTTGATCGACAGCGTTCACTTGTTATATTTGCGCAAACACTATTACCTATGCTTAAAGTTTTAAAACTTTATCGACGTATATGCTTTGTAATACATAAATCTTTGTTTACTTTGCGTTTAACAGTGATAACATTCCGTTGACAACAAAGCTCTTTCTAAATTTACTCCTTATGTTTGTTGTAAGCTTCAAGGCACACTAAGTACGCTGGAGTACGCTGCAAAGCTGACGTGAATTCTGTAAAGCGTTAGTTGTATAATATATCATTGGGCCTCCAGTAATATCTCAAGTTAATGTTTGGTAACTGGTAGTTTGCTAGATAACCGCTGTAGAATTACTTTTCATTGTAAATAGAATATTACACGATTGAACAACGCATATAGCACTTTGTTGCAATCAATCGTACAATTAAATACGGACAGAGAAGCAGGAAGTAATAGTAATCTGTAGCCTCGAGTATATGTATATTGCTCGTTTCTTAGTTATAACTACACTTGTCACTAAATTTATTTCAAACGGTTTGTTAAGGGAACTCTTTGAAGTAATATTTAAAATGTTGACTTGTACAAATCTAGATGCCTCAGATAATTTAAATTAATTTCCTTGCTGATTTTGATAGCTGTCATGACGTCCAAAAAAGAATCGGGTCAGTCTATCACAAAATTAACTACATCGTATCATATCATCTAGTTAAATGCCTAATTAGAACAGCTTGTAACCCAAGACAATTGTCTTCAATCAATTATCATATAGTTATACATGTACTATACAAACTGCAATATTAACGAATACACTTTAAGATAACAAGAGCTTAGTTGAAACATATTTACTATTACTTTCCTAAAAAAATGTGCTTACTACTTTTTGAGTAGGAGTCAAGATGTCGTCCGAACTTGACGCGTTGTGTGTTGATCTCTTAAAACTACGAAAACAGGAACTCATTGATATTATACTAAGTACATAAAACAGTAGCGACAAGTACGAGTAGTAGTATTGTTGTGCAACAGTTTGTGACGAAAACGTGTAAGTGCAGCGTAAATATTAAAAAACTGAAGAACAACCAAACACGTGATATGTGTGAAAACAAGAAAGAGCTTCCTGTATGGTCTCCGGCAGATTTGTTAAACGTGGAGAATATATGCTAAAAAAAATTAGTATTCCATTTGGAGAAACGAGCTTCGGAGCAAGAAGACCTTATTAGTTTAATAAGGAAAAATAATAATACATATAACAAACACAATGAGGTAACATCTGAGAGAGAACGGGCGGCCACCTACAAAAAAACGAAAACACCAAAATCAAATAAAATAAAAACGTTAAACAAATATTAAAAACAAATATAAATACATCAACATTAGAAGCAGCTTTATCTGACAATATCCCCGAAAATCTATCAAAACAAAGCGGGAGTAAGGGAAAAATTCACCAAAAATCGGATAATAAGCCCATTATTGGAAGCGATCCGAAATTAAAGAAAGGACATATAAATGTATACAGACTTACTAGCGGAACTACAGTGGAACTTATGATAAAACATTTAAGAGAAAGTGCTCCAGATATACCGTTCGAATGCGAAGAAATAAAAAGGAATGACATCAGCGTATCGTTCCGTGTCTCTTTCCCCCTGGAGTGCGTGTCGCACGTGTACGATCCCGAACTGTAGCCCGAAGGAGCGGCGGTGCGTAGATTTAGGTTTACCGACAACTTTCAGCGAGTGCAGGAAAAAATTTCGCGCCGATAAATAATAATCTCAGTGCAACTTTTAACGCAATGAATTTAAATATACAGTCTGTACGACAAAAATATGTATAACATGCTAGAAATTTTACTCGTAAAGAGAAATATTGACGTGCTGTATCTTTCTGAACACTGGCTCAGTGCAGTCCACACCGACTTTTTAAGTCCCCAGCTACAAAATTACTGTCTATAGTGCCAGAACGGATCAAAGAAGTAGAGGAACACTTATACCGATAAAAAACTGTTACACTCCAACTATCTTAACAAAGTGCAATCCCTTCATTGTTCAAGGTCATATAGCGTTGCAGTAAAGATCAATGCCAATAGTACCATTGCATACATATCTGTCTATAGACCACCCACGAGTGACGTCCAATTTTTTTTCGAAAACATAATGTCTACACTAAGCGCAGTAACTGACAGCTACCAGCAGTGTCGAATTATATTGGCAGGCGATTTTAACATAGATCTCAGCAAAAACAGTAGAGACAAACATAATTTGCATTGCATACAATATTTAAAGTAACAAAATGCTCTGGTGTATTAGAACTATACATATAAACAAGAAAAACTGCGAGATCAAAACATTGTAACGAATGCTAAAAGAAGTAAATATGAATCAGAAACTATTAACACCGAAAATAAGCAACGGAAAATATAGGAAATGATTAATAAAGAAACTGGAAGAACAAAACGAAAGATCCCACCGAACGACGCGGAACTTTCAGCGAAAGCTTTTAACGATTATTATAGCGAAATTGGAGACAAAATTCCAGAAGGTTTGGACAATAGCGGCAAAGATTCGCATGAAGTATTGACAGCGACCAGTAGGTCTCCAAGGGTCTCGTGTTATATTGGACTTGTAACACCTCAAGAAATAATAAGCATCATTCATAGCGTTAAGTCCAAGAATTCTAGGGATATATGTATATGGTATGAGTACCTCTTTGCTTAAATATATTGCCGTGCTTATAGCTGAGCCTTGGGCGGATGTTTTTAATCATTGCTTGGGAGAAGGAACTTCTCTAGAGAAATGAATGTGGCAAAGATGATACCAATTCATAAAAAAGGAGATACGAAAGATGTACAGAATTACAGACCAATATCTGTGCTACCAGCTTTGTCAAAGGTTCTGGAAACTTTAATATGTAACAGACTGGTTCCTTTTTTTGAAAGGCAGGAAGTTTTCGCACCTACCCAGCACGGATATAGAAATGGAAAATCCACAATAAGTGGTTGAGTGGAATAATATATCATCAAGTACACAGCTAATAACTTGCAGAGTTCCACTGAGGTTAATCCTTGGTCAAATATTATTTATAACGTTTATCAATGATCTCCCTGCAAACACAACTAGCAGCAAAGTGTGTCTGTACGCTGACAATACCTCCTTTCTGGTACGGAGTGATACAACGGAGTGATACAACGCAAGTGTTGTCGGACACCAAAACCTGGTGCAACGCTAACGAAACAAAATTAATAAAGAAAAACAAGAGGTGCTTACTTTTTCAGCAGCCACTCGGAATAACGTGGTGAAGTTCCTGGGGATCACGGTCGACGGTGGGCTCACTTGGTCAGAGCATGTGACATCTATTGCTCCAAAACTAGCCACAGCGATTTTTACAATCAGAAAAATTAAACAAGTTGTCTCTCAGACTGCCGCAAAATTAGCGTATTATTCCAACTTTCATAGCCTGGCTTCATATGCTATTATGATTCGGGGTGCATCGCCAGGAATGCAAAAAGTATTGATTTTTGCAAAAACGGGCTATCAGAGCATTGTGTGGATTAGGAGCGCTTGACAGTTGTCGCGGAATATTTAAGAATGAAAAAATCTTGACCATAATAAATGAAAAGATATTATTTTATTAAACTTAAATCCAAAATATTTTGCGCAAATTCCTTCCCCGTCGCGAGAAAAAAATGAAGAAAAAGATATTTATAAAATATTCGTCGCGCCACTGTCGAATATTTTCGAACGAATATATGTATGTAGCGGAGGGCAGGTGCAGCGACAGACGATATTTAACGTATGCATTATTGCACTCTTCATTCAAAGCTATTCAAAGAACTGACGCATCAGCGTTATCTTGTAGTTTTTATAACATAGGCAGCTGTTCTTGCGTTAGATTGATCGAGGTGAACATTCTCGATTCAATAGTAGTATTACAATTTATAAGGGAGATTTTAATTTTGGCATTCGCGTCGTAATTGAACAAAAATTTTTTGGATTTATAGTCTACATAATTGTATCTTACCATTCTTAATATTTTTTACTTTTATTTCAAATATACCCTGTATATGGTGTTGTATAAAACATATGCATAAAAATAAAATGAAATTAAAAAAAATCCGACTTTCATGAATACAGTACAAGAAATAAGAAAGATCTTACAATACCACATCGATTGAAACGAACACAGCAATCGATGACGTACTGGAGAGTCCGATTTTGTAACAAAGTACCTAATCATATTAAAGCGATGAACATCAGCAATTTTAGCAAACATACACCCCCCACACATTTACACCTGTGTGTGCTCTGTTTGTGTAAGTGGTTTCGGTATTTAGTGTTTTACGTTTTTATACACATAATTGTATCACTCTTTTTTTATATACCTGTAGTACGTTCATATACACATAGATATTTATATACCTATATAATGACATGTTACGATAATGTAATGAATAAATACTACTAAAGTACTACTATTGTACAGCAATTGACGATAGACTGTATAAAATATCAAAGTATCAATAATCGAAAGACCCTCATCAAACTAAAGTGTGCTTTTAAGTTACGTTTTTGGTTTTTTCCAAGAATATTCGACTTCAATCATCTTCGACGTTACAGCAGGAACTTAATGATATTAGAAAACCTCATACAGAAATAATAAATCAAAACGGAAGAGTAATTTTTTGTTGGAAACTTTCTCTGGTCATAAATCAGTTTCTCCTTCGAACTCACACTTCTATCTTGCTTAATGCTACTACCCCCTTGATTATAATTGCGTTGTTTCACAGCTCTCATCTTCGCGAACGTGTTTTTAAACGCCACCCTGTCCTCATACCGTGCACATGGTCCCCTTTTCATCCGCCAGTAATTATTTTCCAGGGCTGCTTGGATACTAGGTCGCTTCCTGGAAATGTACGGTTTCTCTTGGTCCATCTATGAAACGGTACGTACAGTTGGCAAGGCGAGTGCCGATTTCTCTGGAGAATGAACGCGTTAAAGTGACGAAAATGAAGCTGGTATTACGTTTCTGGCGCAGGAGTGATATAATTTATCTGCACTTTCTTTCTCACAATTCACCTTTTTTGGCGTTCTTTTTTGCTACAGATTCATAATATTTAATACATAATTTGATACTTCAAATCCAATAAATATACTTAAAATGTTGAAAGTCAATATGCATACTCATGTGTGATACTATTAATATATTTTAGAGGTTTGCCCAAAGGTTCGAACAGCTTAGAACTTCCCACACAAAAGCATACCGGGAAAGGTGGAAACTAGAGAAGCAATTTATTTTAACCTTCTACAGCAATTTAATGACTTCCCACTGGAATTTTGTAAAGTTGTGATGCGTTATCAAAAAGACAACAAACAACCACTTATTTTGGTCGGAGAATCCAAAAAATGCAATAACATTCCTAGTGTTCCATTTAAAAAAACACAACTTTCATACTTTTCTAGCTTTTGGGACACCCTGTGTAATATGAAAATAATTTTAAAAAGTACCCGTAATAGACCTGCATATATCCCAAAAACGAAACTTTTTGAAAATCATGTATTTTCGCCACAATATTCCGTGCCGTATAGCGTGAATAACCCTTTATATGTATAGATACATGTACATATGTGTGTACATACACATATCAACCCCTAAACACTACAGCCTTTCCCATAACTTCCTAAAAACAAATAATGTTGAATTATGACTTCAGTTGTAGTGGGAAACTAATTACATGCGTTTGTATGGAATCTAATCAGTAAATAATATCCTCAATATTTCAAATGTTTAGCTTTTAGTTTCCAGTTGATATTTTAGCGTAATTAATATACTAATATTCAATTCACCCATGTATGTACATGATATGAATTTTAAATCGTACAATAAATAATAACACAATCTGCTTTAATAAGGTATTGACATGCATTCTAAAGAAGCTGCTTAAAATTATGTTCTTCCTTCAGGGGTAAGTAAAAAAGTAAGAAAAGTTTGAAATGAAATAGAAGGCAGCTTCTATTATTCTCAAAATCTAAAAAAAAATATTAAGTATCAGCATAGACCAAGTCATTCATTTATTTGTTCGACGAACAGATAATGACCTATCTTCAATGACCAGTTGGATAGGCATTCTTACTAGTTCACCTTTAAGTAAGTAGTTGTCAGTAGTTTACTACTGAAGACGGCAACATAGTTGCTGAAATACGTATCTAGTCCTAATAACGTGACTGTTAGTGTCAGTGTTATTGTGGTGTTGGAGACGTTTTTCGAGTAGATTCACCTTTCGTTGTATTTATATTGGTCTGCTGGCTCCACAGAGAGTACTGTCTAGTTTTTGATACGTGCTCTTGTGACGGACGGATGACTTTCCGTCCTATGTTTAGGTACATCACAGGCAGACTGTTACAGCAAAGAATATATCGTATTGTGCACAGAATTGGTATTTCGGTCACTCTGACCACAGTACAGGCGCCAGATAGTATTTTGGTGGGAAGCATGCTTAGAAGAGTACTGACTAAAAGGGAATGAATGCAAAGGATTCGCTGGTAAGCTCGAAAACCGTAACAGCATCTTCATCTACATCGAATAGGCTGCTTAAGAGATATCTGTCCTCAGTTTTTCTTTGAATGACACTGTAGTTACTCCGACTGTTATAACAAAAATGTATCTATTTAATTATGATGAATAATCAGTTTTCACTTTATAAATTTTGTTACTGAAAACGAAACACAAAATGTAATCTAAGTGTGAAGTAAAATCATCAGCTAATTCAATCTATAAACACGTTCGATCGATAAAAACGCTAGGTAGAATGAACATACCACGCATTTCAACATAACTTCACAATTAAATACTAGTTCTCCACAAGTTAAAGCAAACGGCAATTAAGAAAAACTACACCAATACTCCTATTACATTGTCTTAATTTTGTCCTCTGTTAATTTGCTAAAAATATCAAACAGAACTTAATTTGAAAATAAAATATTAACAAGAGAGAGACTCCGCTAGAACTTTCTAGATTAGTTTCAGTATAGATTAGTTTTAGTATATTCTCATCACTAATACAGTTAAACAAATAAATACAATTTCTTGTTTATTATTTGGTAGATAATATTGTTTTACACCGCTTTCCTGTATACTTAACATACTTTCACTTGGCAAAGAAAATCCATAAAATACAAAGACGAACTAAATAAAACAAGTCAAATAAATTCAATGAAAATATAATAATATATGTAAATATTATATTTTGTGTGTAGGATCTTTTTTGGTATTTTTTTAGTGAGGAAAAATGCCTGAACACACCATCAGTGATGATTCCCGATACGGTGTGTGGGTTTGCAATCACTAAATAACATCAATCTATTAGGTGTAGAATCCATACGGGAACCGTTGGTCGCATTACTACAGAATGCTACTTAGCCTAGATTGGTTGCCTCAATTGCTTGGGTCTCTCTTCTCCACTTATTCATGTAGCGCTGCAGTTGACTTCGTCTTCTGTAAAGTCGTTAGCGGGCATGTTGCGTGCTCTACTTTACTCATTCTTGTCAGGTATGGATCTCGAAATACGCGTGCCCACTAAGTAACTGGGTGAAATAGTAGTTTACTTTATCGTTGTTTCGATTCATGTACTCTGTAGTGTTTCGAATGAATATTGTTGTCCATCGACTACACCGCTCGTACTCCCAGACCTCTTGTCTGCTTTGTTACATGAACGCTTTAGCATCTGCCCTTGCCTGTATAACGCCGATCTCTCCTCAAAGCTCGCAGACTCTCTTCTTTTTGTTTTGAATCAGCAGATCTATTGGAGTTGCTCCTGCGATTACAAGCATAGACGGTTCGGAAACGGTGCAATAGGCACTGACGCTTTCTGAGGGCTTCCTGTAACTTTACTTCGCTCCCAGTACACGTTAGTAGGTATGGGGACACTTGTAATTAGCACCTGTCGCTAGCGGCCACAGCTTACCTGGTTTTAGCAGCAGCTTACCTAGTTTAGACCTAGTTTTGGCAACAGCTTACCTGGTTGAGACCTGGATATGTTAGCCAACACCTATCGAAGGTAGGAGTGGTAGGGGGTGGCCCAAGTACCCCCATACCTAATCACGTTTTATCGTAACATGTCTGCCTAAATTTCACTTCCACACAGTAGTATTGAATAGGTGGCCATCATCAAGAGTCAGCCTTTACTAGCCGTTGGTACTCCTACATTATTCATAAGTCGACACCATTCTTAGATAGATCTAATCATTTCTGCAGAATAAAATGTAAGCAATTAATTCTTCGTAAATGGATACTTAAATCACATCAAATTGTTCTACACTTTATTGTATTTTTTAACTTACAAACTGTATTTACCTGAAAATTTACCTGACATAACATTAATTTTTGATACGAAAATGTTAAACAAATATATTGCTGCAAATCACTGACGACTACCTTAATTTTAATTTGTCACTATATGTATGTATATAACTATAAGTATAGTACATGTGCCCACATACATATTTGCAAAACCTTGCTGGATAGTGAAAAATAGAACTCTTAAGGGCGTCAACCCTCAGCTTTTATTCCATACACCACCTTCGATATCATTTACATTGTATAAGGTATTTACATTAATAACGTCTTACCATTTTTATGAATGTCAATGCCACGCAAACACTGACATTGATACCAATGCCCCCTTAACCAGAAGGTATACCGCGCATTTATATGTTTCGGTTTGGTTAATCTTACAAAGTACATTAATTATCAATCTGCAAGTAACTATAAAAACCCGTTATCATTACAAATCAGTAGGTAACGTCATGTGCGCCGAGACTTAAGACCATTCTAAAACCATTAATATACTTACATTTTATTTCTGCTGATAAATATTTATGAACAATTTTAGCAATATCTTTGGAGTTATTACTATTTTGAGCATTCTAGAATGATTTCGAGTTACAGTGTATTTGATAACCTAAACGATTTCTATTAATCTTCAAACTCTAGAATTAGTTTGGCGCTTATATAGTATATGTATTCTTATGACCTTTTATGTACTTATCTTATTCTCCTGATATTTTTTTTTTCACTTGTAGGTCACTTAAAACACTATAATTTTATAAAATCAAGCTCTTGACTAGATTTTTCGCCATGTTTTTCTCTGGCCCTTGAACAGAATTGTTAGAGCTTGACGAAAACACATTCACATAAGGAGTATTATTCTTGTGATTATAAAATTACATTTCAAAGATACCTTAAACTGTCCTCGATATTGTAAACATAATCCTATATATCACTGAATCTTTTGTCTGTAGATAGTTAATAGGCATGGCTAGATGTTTATTAACACGTTAGCTGCGTAGCATAGAAAGTGTACCTTGTCCTTCACCGCGATACATATCCCCGGGGATATGTATGCACGCGTGAATTGAAAGTGATAGGTATTGATATTAACACAAAATATAACAACTCTGATAGTGTAATATAACACAGTTAATACTAAACCAGTTATATCCACGGCCGCATGAGGCTGAGAACATTTGGTCAACATGAAATCAGAACCAAAAGCGAAATTTCCGAAGTGTATTATTTTCGATTAGTACCGCATAAAGAAACAAGTTAATACTAACAATAACTGACAAAAACGTTAATAAACATAAAAAACTTCACTTAGCGGTGATTTTTATTGAAACATGCTAAACAGAATGCTGGCTTGTCGGGGCAATCGTTGCAGAAGATTATGGATTCTTCTAACTTTTCTATCAGCATCTCTACTACCCATGGTTTTTCTAAGATGTTGATAACAACCCTGACAGGGTCTTCTGCGCTTTCTTCCAGGTCTCTCAGGTTTAATGAAAGCATGAACTCTTTTCCTTGGAATTGGTCCCAGGTCTTGCACAATGGTGACTTCTTTAGTTACCAATTGTTCGGCCAATTGTCGTCTAAATTCGGTTATTCCCGGCTTAATTGATGAAACCATATTATAAATTATCCAGGAATTAACTACTGTTGTTCCTAGTAATAGCTCGAACATCAGCTTCCTTTATAAAAGTACGATAAATTGTAATGTTATTGTACTAACTTCTGGAAATATATTTTACCTGTACCACCTCATACTTTTCCTCAATACAAGACAAAAACATAAACTGCGATACATATCCCCCGGGACATGTATCGCATGCAGATTATAGAATATTAGTTATGTGCGATACATATCGCCGGGGATATGTACATCAGAAATGTGTCCATTAGCTAGAGTAGAAAAAGTACTAAAAAAAGCTACCTAAAATGTAAAAATAGGTTCAAAAATAAGTTGGTACGCTTTTCGCACAAAACGTAAAACCACGCCATTTTTGTGATCGTATTTTTGTAATAGTTGTTAAATGTCCCAGGGGATATGTATCGCAGTTTACGTGTTAATTGACACAAATTAAATGTCAATTTTATTCCACCGAAGAAGTAGTAACGAAAACCTAATAAATTGTAAAAGTTTTGGAATAAATTTGATCTTTAATCGAATTACAATGTTTTACTTAACCTACAAGTGGAAAAAAATATCAGGAAAATAAGATAAACGCTTATATAGTTGTATTTATACAGGGTGCCCGCCATATACAAAGCATGCTTTTAAGGGATGATAGCTACAACGATTTAGAAACAAAAACATATAATACACCTTGGGTCTATCTGTAAGCGTAAACGAGAAAAAAAAATATTTCTAAAAAACCTTATTTGGTCAAACTGTACAAGAAAACTCATCCATATTGCTTCTTAAATAACCAAAAAACCATATCAAAAATTTAGGGTTGAAAATAACTGAAAACAACGATGAAAACGAATTATTTATTACTTTGAAATTGAAGCGTGATGTCATTTCTCTTCCACCATGCTGTACACGTATTCAATAGAAGCGCAGATGTGTCATCTGTTTATACGACCTTGAACTTGTATCGTACGAAGTAAATGCCATACGATTTAAAATAAAGGTACTTTTGCGTTTTTTTTAATAATGTTATGACAATAAAATCGATGTTATGTTGAAATTAGAGTGAAAAGGGCGTATTTAATAGCAGCCTCCGATCGGTAAATGAAAATTTAAGTTGAGGGAAAGTCGCATTGAATGAAAAAAATGTAATTACTGCAATTATGTTATGGCGCTTTAAGCTCTTTCGTAAAGGCTACTACAAAATTGAGTTCTTTTCTTTTATTTGTGATAAATTGGTGGTCCTAAAATGTATTACAGGAAAGGCTCGATGTGTTGCCCATTTTCAAGAACACACGCCTGTAATCGTCGGGTAAATCTTGCACTCATCAGCTGCCGGTGTACAGTATGCGTCGAAGTTTGTGACATGACAAATAATTTTTTTTCTCGTTTACGCTTACAGATACAAGGTGTACTATATGTTTTTGTTTCTAAATCGTTGTAGCTATCATCACTTAAAAGCATGCTTTGTATATCGCGGACACTCTGTATATGTAGCTGATAACAACTTATAGAGTAGCATTTATTTAAACAACAAGTACGTTAGTATGGTATTAAATTGGAAGATTTTTGTACAAGGAGCGCCAAAATAATGTCATAATTGGAGCTGGCTGCCTTTTTGTTATAAATGAAAAAAAAAGAGCTCTGTTTTCATTCAAAGTTTATTTGAAAGTGTAGAACTGATGACATGAATAGGAAAAACTGATATCTCTCAAATGGCCAGCTCCCGAGTTGATGCATGGTTGCTCTCATTTTACGGCATTTTGAATTGTTACTCGCAAAGCACGTGACTCCAAATTGGCGATTTCTTCTTCAATGTTAGCTTTCAGGACTTGCTAGGCTCGTGGTTTGTTGTGGTAAATTTGATATTTTAAAAAGCTCCAAAGCAAAAAGATTGGTGCTGCTAGATCTAGCGATCTGGACGATAGCAATTACTCCACCTGGAAATTCGTGTCTCAAAATCGTCATAGTTGCCCGAACTGTGTGAGTGGTTGCTCCGTCCTGTTGAAACCAACCATGACCGAGACCCATTGCAGCAAGTTGCGGCAAAAAAACTCGTTTAGTATGTCCCTGTAACACTCACCATTTACGGTCACGGTGGTGTCATCGGCATCTTCAAGAAAATAAGGGCCAATCACTTTTTCACTGGAAATGCCGCACCAAACACTCACTTTGAAGAGATGCAATGGCTCTTTTTGCATTTCATGTGGATTCTCTGTGCTCCACAATGGCAAATTTTGTTGGTTAACACGACCATTTAAGTGAAAATGTGCTTCGTCGCTCGTTATGTTTTTTGATACGAAATCACCCACTTCTTGCGTCAAGTTCAACAGAGTATGGCAGTAAGTTAACGTTATCCGACGGTCACCAGGCAGCAATTCGTGAACGGTTTACATGTTGTAAAGAAACATTTTCAACTCTTTTCTTGCAACGAACGTCTGCTGATGCATAATTGTGTACATCGTCGACTTCTGTAGTGGACGAGTAGTTTGCACCAAGCTCTCAGCCAAGCGCTTAATTGTTCAAGCACATGGTACACGACGACGAGGAAAACGACGATGAAATTCACTCTGCGTAAAAACAACTGAAACGACTGCAAATGAAAAGTTGTCAAATAAGTAATAACAATACCTCCATGTTCTTGTTCGCTCAATGGCTTATTGACAACTAATTCTCTATATATATACATCATAAATATCAAAGCACAGTGACATTTGGCGCCATCTGCAAAATTGAAAGTAGATTCAAATTAAGGCATTACTTTTGCGCCACTTGTATATAATCACAAAAAAAACGTTGGATTAGCGAGAAGGAAAAATATATCGCGAGTTTTATTTTGAAGACGATAACAATTGTTTTTAAAAATTAATTTAATTTATTTGTTTTACAAAGATACGTACATATTCATGGATACAATACAACTAACTACCTAGTCTACAACATTACAATAGCAAAGTTATTATCAGTAGTACGTGACAATATGTGAGAATCTTATTATATGAGATGCTCCCGGGATGATCATATTACTCCTCCCGACCTAGAAGGGATCTTGACCTCCGGAAAGATCCTGGCTTTGGTTTCCTGGAATGGCCGTCGTTTGTTTCGTTTTACAAATTAATTTGATTCTTGTATAGCAAAATACAATTATTATAATAAGAATTACAATACTAGTAATGGTATAATTTATATATGACGAATGCTTAGTTACTTTCTCTAATTCTGGAATCTTTTGATTTTGTACCATTTTCTGTAATTTTTCAAAATCTTTAATATTTACTTTATTCAATTGAATAGACTCTTCGTTTGTCACAATATAAGTATTTAAATCTAATTTAGGTAAATTGAAGATTTCACCTCTTAAAAGGTCTTCTTGAAAAATAAACTTATCATTATTAATTCTAACTGAACAATTATAATCTAAGTTAATTACCACATTATTTGTAACTGTTACTATACCTACTTCATTACAATTATCATATATGTTAACACTATCTGGCGTATAAACTAATAAATCTCCGCGTCCAATTTGTTGAACTAGAGTTTCTTTTAAATGCACCTTGATTTTCGCACACTTATATTCATTCTTCAATAAGTTTAATACGCAGTTATCTTCTAAAGGTAAAGGAACGTCATCGCAGATGTGGATGCCCTCTAATTTCGGGCAGGATGCGATTCTTGAACTGTATGTACTATCTTCGATTAACAAGTACGGCTTTGATATCGGGATAATATAGTTGTTGTAAGGTACGGAATAAATATAAAAGAGATTATAAATGGACTGATATAATATCGGAACAGATATTTTAAATATTATTTCGTTCTTCTCCATATAATTTCTAATATTAAAATATAAATAGTAGTTGTACGTATGTTGAAAGGACAATAATTGCTGAGGATTGTATAAGGATTTTAATTGGTAAATTATCTCTCTTATTTCTTTCGTTGATATAATTGAAGGGTGTAGTTTTCCCAAACTTGAAAATACAATAGTATCTTGAATTTCAGATAGCACATTATACATTATATTATTATTTTGCATTATTAATTCATTCGCATTCTGTAGCATTTGGTAAAATGTTAGTTGTTCGAATGCGTATGCTATTTCTTTAATTTTAACACCAATTCGTTCTTGATTTTCACGAAGTTCGTTGAACGTCTCCGTTAAACGAGTTGATATTGATTTAAGAATAGAAATACTCAATTTTTGTTGAATGTGAAGCTTTTCTTGATTTTTCTGTAGTATGTTAATAGCATTATCGATTCTTTCTTTCTCTTGATGATCCATTATTCCAAATAGCCAATTTGCTGCACTACCTACCGCATTAAATGGTGATCGTTTATTCCTTATGAACTCAGGAAATATACTTTTTAACTTAAGTTCGGTTTGTTTTACACTGCGAGCAGCTAGTGTAATCAAACTGTACATAGATCTTGATTGACTTTCATCAAGGGATCTAGTAAAGTTTACATGTACTCTAATGTTATTTATGTGGTCGTAACCTACCTTAACATTAGGTTTGGTTTTTCTAATGAAAGTAGCGTTAACTAGATTTACTTGTTCTAAAAGCATGTGAACATGTTCAAATAAATTTTGACCTTGAATTTTATATACAAAATCATGATGCCCTTGTACAAGTCTTGCATTTCCTAATTTATAGGGTACAATATAATTTTCAATTTGTTTGGTAGATGGCTGACTATTGTCGTTAGGGTTACCAGGATCAATATGATCTGCACTGTCCGCTTCATTCTGTAACATAGGATTTTTTGTAAATTTTCTTTTTTTTTTAATTACATCTTTTGATAGCTTAGTTTGTTTCTGAGTTTCTATGGTTTTATCATTAATCTTAATTACCTTTTCTTTACCAAATTTAGGTTTTAGTTTATTCCGTAATTTCTTTCTAACATAAATTGACTGACCTGTTTCAACATCTTGTATATCATTTCTATTTTCGTTTAGTTTGTCACATGCACGTTGTTTTGAATTTTCTAAATTATTATAAACTTGTTCATTAATTAGTCTGATGTCATTTGCTCTTTCTTTAATAAATTGTTGTGTTATTTTATTTTCATTTAAATCAAACGGCAAATCTGTATTTGAATGACCATTAATTATTTCAAAAGGAGTAAACTTTGTACTAGAGTGTAAACTATTATTATAGCCTAAAACTGCGTTTACCAAGTGATTTTCGAATGCTGTACTACTTTCTAATAATCTGCATCTTATTGATTCGGTTAATGTACTATGAAATCGTTCGACTATCCCATTTGATTTAGAATTGCCTACCGATGTCGTGTGTAATTTAATCTTATGTAGATTACAAAATTCTTTTAATAGAATATTGTCGAATTCTTTACCTGAATCGGTAATAATTATTTGAGGTATTCCGTGATGACTTGTATATTTTATTATACCGTTTATAATGGTGTTAGAATTTTTGTCGTGAATTAGATATGCCTGACCATACTTTGAAAAGTGATCTACAATTGTTAATATTATTCTATTGTTCATAAATAGCAAATCTAAGTGTAATTGTTCAAATGGTCTCTTTGGTGTATATGTATGAGAAATTGGTTGTTTCTGTGGCATACGATCATATTTTGCAAGTTGACAAATTTCACAATTATTAATATAAGTACTTATTGATTTTTCCATGTTAGGCCAATAATATTGACGTTTTAATGATTGACACACTTCATTTATACCTCTGTGTGAAGTTTTACCTTCGTGATAATATTTAACCTTTAATAGTTGTTCATCTTTATCTTCGATATCTTCTAGTATCTTAGTACAAATTTCTACCTTTAATTTCGTAAATGTTTCTTGTATCATCTTAATTATTTCTCTTTCGATATTTTTGTGCTTGAAATAAATAGAATTTTTCTTAATGGGAACTAAACAATCTTTTAACGCTTGAACAATTGTCTCCCATGATCCTGTTAACGGTAAAGTGACACATGTTCTATTTTTATCAAATATTTTACATCTTCTAATTATGGGTGTTGTTAAGTTAAGTGTGGCGTCTAAAATGATTTGATTATCAGACAAATTTAATAATTTTTCTGAATAAGGAATAGATACTTCTATACTACCATTGTTTGAATGAATTGTATTAGTGATACTGTTTCTTTCGTTTCTTTCTTGTTTCTGGTTACTACTTTCTTGAGGTAAACTATTTATTATTTCGTCTAATTCGTCTACGGTAATTTCTGCCAAAGGATTATCACCATTAGCTATCATGGATTCTAAATCACTATCAATCGAATTTATGTAATTTTCTGTGAATTTGATTCTTGATAATGGATCAGCCTGATTTGTTTTACCCTTTTTATACTGAATTTCATAATCGTACTTGCTCAATTTTAATCGCCATCTTGTTAATTTTGAATTTGGATCTTTAATAGAAAATAACCATTGCAATGGTTTATGATCTGTTTTGATTATAAATTTCTTTCCATATAAATACGGTCTAAA
>ML215485.1:0-13619 GCA_004785975.1 Popillia japonica | reverse complement strand
AAATTGTTTTTCAAAATCTGGATATTTCAAAACTGGGTCATTACATAATACTTTACATTTTTCGAATGCGTCTATAAATTCAGGGGTATGTTTTACTGTCTCTTTCTTTCGTAAGCACATTGTCAATGGTTTTGTAATTTTTGCCAAATTATTTATAAACTTTCTATAGTAACCTAATAAGCCTAAAAATGATTTAATTTCTCTTTGAGTTTTAGGGATTGGAAAGTTTCTTATGGCCTCAATCTTTTTCGGATTGGGTTTAATACCATCGGGGTGATTACATGTCCTAAGTACTCTGTTTCTTTTCTAAGAAATTCGCATTTGTCTAACTGTAATTTCAAATTGGCATTTTTTAATTTTTCGAAAACTAATTTTAAATGTTTGATGTGCTCGTCTAAAGAGGGTGAAAATATAATAATATCATCTAAATATACTAGACAGAATTTATTTAATCATCTCTTAACAAATCGTCCATAACACGCTGAAATGAGGCGGGACTGTTCTTTAAACCAAAGGGCATACGAAGGAATTCGTAATGTCCATGATCGGTACTAAATGCAGTTTTATTAATAGATTCCGGGTGCATTTGTATCTGATGATACCCGGATGCCAAATCAAGTGTAGTAAAGTACTGACATCTACCTAATTTATCAAGGATATCCTCTATGTTAGGGATAGGGTACCTATCATCAATAGTTTTTTCGTTTACAGCTCGATAATCTATTACTAATCTTGTTTTTCTCTTACCACTTGCATCCAATTTTTTCTCGACTAAATGTACGGGTGATCCCCAAGGACTTTGGCTAGGCCTAATAATTTTGTCATCTAAAAGCTGATTTATATGTTGACCTATTTCCTGTTTAATTACACGAGGAAAACGTCTAGCTTTAATAAAAATTGGTTGTTCATCTTTTGTTTTAATTTCATGCTTTACTGTGCTATTGAATGTTAACCTATCTTCTGGTTTTTTAAATATATTTATATATCTTTTACATAATTGTAAAATACGACATTTTTCTTCTTCATTTAAATGATTGGTTCGTAACATACCGTTTAATCTTTGCATTGATTCTGTATCTTGTATTTGATATTGATATATGTGATAATTTTCTAAGGCGGTTGCTTTTAAGGGTTTAATTTCGAAAGTTTGTTCGATATCTGATTTTGAACTTCAATTATTGCTTCGCCCTTTTTAACTGTTGTTACACAATTAGGTACATAAATTTGATTTTGCCTTATTTCATTGATCATGATATCACCTTCTATGTGATTCACAAAGACCTTTTTGAGTATTTTTTCTTTTGCTGGTATTGTAACTTTTTCCGATTTTTTGAATTTAATTGGAAGCTGATAATATTCTCTAACTAGCATACCTTTTGATAAATCTATATTAAATTGCATTGACCTTAAATCATCTAATCCAATAATACCGTCGTAAAATTTGTGAAATTTATACATAACCATATTTAAATAGCCGGTTGATTTTAATTCGTCAAAACAAGGTATTTTCGCAATTTTGTCAATAAGTATATTGCCTTTTGCTGTTCGAATTTCTAAATTTTCGCTAAATATATTTTGAGGATAATAATGTTTTACTATGTCAGGCTCTATCATTGAAACTGTACTACCGGTGTCTACTAGTAATTTTAATGGCGGATTTTTAATTTGAATATATGGCAGTTCGTTTAGTGCTATTTGTGTAAGTTCTCCTGCGAGGCAGTTATAATAAAATTTTCGTCGTCTTCAGGATTTTCGCCGTATTCTTGCAAAGCTTCTTGTGGAGTAGGATCTTGATCATCTTCTGGGTAATAAGGCTTGGTGTCTATAGGGGCGTACCATAAACCATTATCTTCGCTGAAAATTGGCGGAACATCATAGTTCTCCTGATTGGGCTGCAACACGTTGTTGAACACGTCTTTGATTGGTTTCGCTACTGCTGTCGATGTGCCGGACATAGGGGTTGGTCTCGACGTTTGCGCTGATGTTCTGTTTTGGCCTGGTAACCATACATTTCTAGATGGTCCAAAAACTTGTCTATTTGTTGGGAAATTTGTTTGATGATTATACGTTGGTCTTGGAAAATTTGGTATAGGACCTCTAGGAAATGATCCAAATTGTTGAGATGGAACACGTATACTTGGATAGAACTTCTGTGGTGGTTGATAATTAGGTAAGGGTGTATATTGTGGGTAATTTTGATAATTAGTTGGTTTAAACGGTGTAAAGGATTTTTGAGGAATTTGTTGAGGAGCAAGTCGTAAACCTTTCGTCGTGTTTGATCTTGTTTTGAAATTAATTGCATCTTGTGCGAGTCCTATTGCTTGTTCTAAATCTTCGGGTCTTAGTGGTTTTACGTGCACTTGAATGTCTTCTGGTAAATTTAACAAATAAACCTCCAGTGCCGTTTGCGCATAAATCTCCGCTGTTTGAACTTTATGTTCGATGTCGGGTGTTTGAGTTAATTTGGTCATTAGTTTTGACAATAGATCTTGCATACGATATCCAAAAGTTATCGGATCTTCTTTTTGTAATATCTTAGTATTATTAAATTCTTGAACTAACTGGCCAAAATCTCTCTTGTCCGCAAAATAACTGTAAATTGCTGTTTTGACTTTTTTCCAAGTATTTAGCTGGTTTCTTGAACAAATCAAAGTTTTTGCTCTATCTTTGAGTTTCCTTAAAATTGTATTGAATACTACAGGTTTAATTTCAACATTGGCGGCATATTTAATACAGATCTGATCGCAGGCATTCACGAATAAATTAATTGCACTCGCGTCTCCGTTAAATGTGGGTATTGAGTCTAATTCTATTTTAAATAGCTGGTAATTTATTGCCATGTTTATTTCTAAATTTCCTAATTGTTCGATTAGTTCGTCCAGGTTTTGTTTGTTTGTCTGTGTTTCTTGTTTGTGTGTCTGGTTTCTTTTTGGGATTTACCAATTAAAGGTAATGACAGGATTGTCACTTGCGCGGAATTTACGGGAATATCTACTCGGATATGGTTTTTCAATTAATGAAATTTGACTGCAATAGTCGGGGTGAGCCGTATTGTAATCTCAGAATAGTACTTACTTTGACTTCGAGGATGGCAAGTTGTTTTCTTTCTTCCGGCGTTGGAATGCTAGGTACAGCGAATATAGTGGCCCACCTTGCCTGTTAAGGTGCCGTAGCCGGTCTATATTTTCCCTAACACTCGGTCCTCTTGCGTCTTCTTCTCAAACGTTCGGTTTCGTTCTTGAAGTGTTAAAACACACCAAATTTCACTTTCACCAAAATTTGTAGAACAAATATCCTACTGACTGCGCCAGTTTTATTTTGAAGACGATAACAATTGTTTTTAAAAATTAATTTAATTTATTTGTTTTACAAAGATACGTACATATTCATGGATACAATACAACTAACTACCTAGTCTACAACATTACAATAGCAAAGTTATTATCAGTAGTACGTGACAATATGTGAGAATCTTATTATATGAGATGCTCGCGGGATGATCATATTACTCGCGTAAACACATGGAAATTTTATATATATTTTATATTTTATTAACTGGTGTAGATGTCTCCTTTACACTATCGAGTACCAAGCTACTTTCCGACTGATGTACTTTTTGTCGCGAAAATTATATCTATGCAATTAAATGTGCGCATTTATCCACCAACCAGGCAACAGAGTTTCACGGAGTTTCACGTCTGTGCACAAACATTTTTAAAGAACATTTTCGGTTGTAGTTAATTGATATTTGTACAGGGATCTCATTTTGTTTTCATTGACAGAAGGCTAATATGTAGGGTATGCGGCAAGGGGTTCTGCTTATGAACATTATCTAACGCTTTTCGAATGTTTGATAGTAAAGTACAAAAGTTAAATCGAATAAGCACGTGATAGTGCTATTATGAAGCAAACAAATTTTAATAGGTCTTATTAGAATGCCCTGTTGTCACAATCTTCTATCTGTATTTTTCTGCAAGCAAATAGAGCAATTTGTACAGTACAAAAACCATTTGCAAAAACAGTAAACATCTAATAGAACGCACAAAAATTTGGGAAAGGCATAACCTAAAAAATTTAATAGTTCGCAATAGACCAAGTTATTAAAACTGAATGCTAAAAACAAATTTTCTTTAAATTTATTACCTTTCGTGATGCAGAATGTATACATATGTACATCAAATATGTTTTTCCAAGCGTACATCCGCTCCATCTTCTACACTGACATTTTTAATAGAGGAAAATCTAAAGCAATTAAATTCCTTCCTGCTATTGGCGAAATATTTTTATATATATTTTTAAAAAGTTCACGAATAACATCGCTCCAAAGAATTTGATATACTTCTTTTTCAAATTCTGGCGTGTTTGGCGTAATAACTTTTGTAATGTGGAAGGGGAATTGAAAACATTTTTGTAGCGCATCTAAATTTGCGTTTTCCACATCAATAAACTCGCTATTACTTTACCTCACAAAGGATATAAATTGATCTCAATGATAACATATTTTACAGTCTCTTTATACTTTAACATGTTAATATGTATTGACTTCGGCAACTATTTCATACATTACTTATCATAAAGTTAGATACTGATTATTTAGTATTACAGGAGATCCAATACATATAATTTCAATGCGTGTTTCCGATATGTATGACGCACCGATATAGCATTGCAACTGTATGAGATAAGCAAAGAAAGTATCTAGGTAAACCAATAATCTGCTAAAATTGATCTGCGAGAGAACGAAAGTGACTATTGATGTTTATATACTCTGAAATTGATTCCGCTTTTGTAACACTTATCTAAAGGGAAGTAGAAATAAGCCAAAATATTTCCAATATGACAAAATAAATACTATTTATATGAGCTTTACGTTCACTTGGCAAACGCTGTAATAGACTGCATTAGAAACCAATGGGATGAAGTTCCTAAATGAAAACGTTTAAAGTAAAATAAATAAGTACGTGAAACCAAACGTTATATCAAATTTAGTAGTAATAAAAATATATTCTTATTTATATTTTACTTAATATATGTTGAATATACGAACAAATTACACTGAATCCAAAAAAGTACGGAAAGATTAAAAGATTCCAATAAAAATTCAAACTAAAAACTAAGTATTTGCTTTCAGGAATTGACCCTTCAGAATGTTTATTTCTTCGTGAAATACTGTGAAACGAATCTTTGGACTGGTTAAAAGCATCTAGATTATCTACGGAGTAGTTATTGTGAATGGTGGAATTTTGGTTGTACAAATGAACTACTTCATTCCTATGATTATGATCCAAATGCAAGGTTGGCTGATACTTTACATATCCTACTGTAATTTCTTGTTTGCTCAAACTGTTTCCGTCTTCTCGAATATTCTTTTTACCCACAGGTTCGTCCTCTATGTTCGATTAGATTTTGTGTATTGGAACTTCGCATGACTTTTATAAGCAGAACACATATTGTGAGTATTTGATACAGCTGAACTAGATGATATACGCTCTGATGGATACCTTCCTTGACTATTAATATTGTTTATGTAATCACTGGACAAACGGTAATCGGTAATATCAAGTACATCTTCTTCTATATTTTTATTAACAACAATTGAAGTATAGATCGGTTCTTCATATGACCGACTGCCTAACTCAATAAGGGACAGGGACTCGGGTCTCGAATTATATATTTGCCTGTGATGGAGTAGAGAAGTGTTGAGACGTCATTTTATTTTGTAGAGTAGAAGTACAGTAGGTGGCCAATGAATTAGAAATCCTAGAAAGTAAGAAATCTAAGTAAGACAGAAAAAGTAATTCTATTATTTTTAAGATTTTATTAAAATAATGTGCACAATTATTATGCTCCCACATTACACTAAATTTAGCACTATCTGGGGTTTTCATCCTTGATTTTTAATACTTCTAGTACTCTAGTACGAGGCATACTTTCAATAAAACTATTTATTGCGTCTTTAATTGCGGATCATTAAGTCATGCATCCGCAATTCTTTCTTGAGAATTGCTAAATTTGGGATTTGATTGCTTCACGTTGGTTTTTAACAGTGCCCAACAATTTTCGGTCAAATTAAAGTCTCCCGAACACCCACACCAGGGAAGAAGAGGAATATTGTTTTCTCTGAGAAAGTTGTGATTTTGTTTTGTAGCAATGCGCACCATCCTGCATATAGGTATATATGCAGTCTGGTGTACTGATATCTTCAATATAGGGACGTAAAATACCATCTAGTACTCTTAAATACTCATCAAAGTTAAGTCAAGTACTGACGAAAGTTTGTAATTCATTGGCTGTATTGGTTTGTAATTTATTGGCTGTATTCCTACCTGTTGCCCGAGGATGTGTTGCTGCTCTTTGAAGATCGATAAGGTGAAGTATATGTGTGTGAACGACTATCCCTGGCATGCTTACTTTCCTTAACATGAAGCTCGTCTCCATAGTAACTGCTCTCTTTTTGACTTTCTTTGTCAGTGTCTCTATCACCACGTTCATCATCTTGTTTTTTGTCTTTTTAGTTTTGCCATTCTTTTTATTACATGGGCAGCATGTCTTGTCATCATCATCATCATCATCCTCTTCACATCAACATTTTTTTGGCTTGGGCGGTGGACAACAGGAACACTCACCTTTTGCTTTACATTTCCTCTTCAGTGATGCAGGTCTTGGCCATGGGCAACATTTGGGAGGACATCTAAGCGGCCACGGATTTGTAAGGAGGCAACATGGAATACATCTTGGAGGAAAACAAGGTGAGCATACTTCTACTGGAGGACATGGCTCACATCTAGGTAAAGGTGGACAGTTAGCCCACTGTACCATTTCCCTACAGCGCTGCTCAATTTTTGAAGGAGTATCACAAAATTCTACCTGCCATCCAATTGGCTCTGGACAACACCATGACGTTTCTGCAACAAATGCTAAGCCAAATGGGCCTTTAACTCTACGACTCTCACACCAATCAGTTCTGATCCTTGCACTCACAGCAACAATTCCACATATTTCATTCGTAGTTTCCAACACAAATAATTTTTACAAGTAATTCAAATAAAACAGACAATTTAAATTATCATTTTATATTTTTTATAGTGATATAGAAACTGAATTAGTAGATAAACCAAAATTAGTTAAAAAATTAAGTAAGTCTATGATAATGCTTCCAAATATTTCCTGAACGAGTTCACAATTCAGTTTCTCAATCTATAGTTGTCATGACCAAAAAAGGATATCCCAAGAGAATGTTAGCAAATCTCCGTATCCTCCCAGTTCCCGATAATTGATCGAGATGCTAACTAAATTATAATATGCTCGATTGCTGAAGTAAAAATATTACCAATATCCACTAATCAATACAATTATCATTAATTGGCGCATCTTAATTAAACAAAGAATTACTAAACTTAAATTAAGAGAGTTTAGTTATTTAAAAGCTGTTATCCATTTGTATAATACAAGCAACTTATATCTAGAAAACTGATATGATGTACGTTCTCAACTTCATATTTATGCTGAATCATATTTAAATGACTAATCCTAGAAACTGAAAAACTAATCCTTGATAATAAAAATGTTTTCAAAGTAGAACTCTTGTAACCATAACATTCAAACGACTTAAACTTTTATAACTCAGTTTCTCATATAATCCTTCGGCGATAATCGGCCTTCTCCATGACAGTAATTGTGAAACCATGCCTTAGGTGATATATTCTAATAAGCCTCTTTAATTTGAGGATGACAGATACTGATCACCGTATCCGAAAATGTGAATGTTTGTACTAGAACAGCTAAAGGTGCAGATTAATTCGACTAGTTTTCAAATCATACAGAAAATACTTTTCACCCTATTAGCTTCCCAAACATCCCCAGGGTAATTTCGATTAGGATTATATCGCAATAACAACGATATCCCCCATGTTCAAGTACAGATGTGAATATTTAATTCCGGATTACTACGGTCTATTCCATCGCATACAAATTATACTTTAATCACACAACGTTACCAACGATATGTTCACCATATTGACGTAGTTATGTAAATGACACGTTTTGATTGGCATAACTTTACATGTGATAGATATAAATTGAATACTATTTGTCAAAAAATAGAGAAAAAAAAATCCCCCATAATAACTAATAAAATTGTTCTGTTGTATGTATGTACATGTATACACACATAGCGTGTATGAATCTTTCATGCGGTGTCATTAAAGATACGATTTAGGATCCATAATGCAAATCCGACAATAACCCGGTGAAGATAAACATAGATTTAAAGTACCGGGATCCGGTTAAGAATATTTATAAAGTGCCAATAATATTTTCTTAGCCGCATTGGTTTAATTAGCTTCTGGTTCGCAAAACAAAAAAGTGTATATAGTTACTATAATTCATCAATAATGATATATATCTTGTCATTACTTCACTATGTGTAATCAAAACGGACTGAAAACTTCATTGTTCACATTACTAGTCAAATCTATAAACAATAACTAACGATATAAAGTTTTCAATTCAGTTTATGTTATAAATTACAAATTTTACAATCTACAGCCATTGAAAATATAGTACAACATTTACTTAAAAAAAAGGTATTTCTGTGGATGTGCTGTCTATTGTCAAAAAATTAGGAAAAAACTAATAATATTGCAATTTGAATCCGCTAATGGTTGGGTTGAAGGAGGTGTGTCCTTGTTTACAAAGAACATAAATAATTATTCCTCAAATTGCCATTAAGACATACCGGGATCAATATACGGAGACTGCTTCAAAAATTGTCTGATACCAAAGTTAAGTGCAAATAGATTATTTTTGATAATGCTCCTTGCCATTCTCGTTACTCAAGAAAATACCTAACAGCCGCAGTACCAAGGGAACTAATCAAGTTTATATACAAAATTTTCTTTGAAAATTGCTATACAAAAAAGCAACTACTTGACTGCAAGAAGTGACTCGCATTCTCAAAGGACCATCGCGTAGACACCATAACAAGAAAAGTAATCATGATTGTTGATCACTGCATTTTTAACCCAATTGAGGTGGTTTGGCCACAACTCAAAGAAGAAATACGAAGAAAAATAAATTGCCGTAGTTCAGTGAGAGTGTTACACAACTAATACTTTATTATTCAACAGGTCAATGCCCAATAACAGGATACATTACAGAAACAGTGTATACCATAGTGTTAGTAAACTAGAGAAAAATATTCTTCCTTTCTCCTTGTTAGCAAAAATAGCTTCACGGTATAACTTCCTCCATGCGCTTGTTTGCTAAAATCGCCCGAACGTACGTCGACACTCTTCTAATAATATTAGTTCTTGCAAACGAGATTCGAAATGTGGTCTCATACCAGGAATTAATTCTCCGCATATGAAAATCCATTCGATCCAATAGGAAGGGGGTATCGATAGTGTTGTCCAAAAGCTTAGTTATAAACTTTGTACAGATTGTTATCTCTTCTTTCTCACAAAGATGGCATACTGTGTTGGGCTAGGAGTAGATCCTGAAGTGTACCTCTTTCAAGGTAGATTCCATCTATTCTAAATGATAAGTACTGCAGAAATCGATGATGTACATATATTGTCCAGAGCCATTGAGTCGGAAGCATACACAGGATACCAGATGAGAGCAGTGTATTCTATTTTACACAAACCAAAAGCAAAATATGAAAATTTGAGTACATTAACGTCGGTGAAATATTTTCAGATACGCACCACAAATCCCAGACATTGCAAAGCAGCAATACATATATTGGAGATATGTGATTAATAAAAGATGAAATAAAAACCAACTCTTGGTGCAATGCAATCGATCGTTTTGGGAAAATTGGAGTAAAATACATTGATTTACCAAAAATTCATCCAGAGTTCATCATTAATTTAAATAGTGACGTAGTTCTATTGAGTCTCAGTTTGACGATCATGCAACCATTTTTATATACCGTAGTTTCGTAATTTTTAGATCCTTTAATCGTCCCTTGTTAAGATATAATATGTTTTCTTTATTTTTACATTAATTTCCATCCAATTTACAGAACGTCTTATTTTTGTTTCATTTTTCCGTATGTATAAACGTATTTCTCAAATCTAATCTATACAGAATTCAAACCAAAATTATGTAATTGGTTTAAGCAAAAACTTTGACATGTATCCTCCTCCTTTCGCATTATGTATATTTTCTACGAAATTATATGTCTTATGGGAACAGTTTCCTAATCTAAACGGTAAATAATGTGAATTTTAAATGTCAAAACAATAGAGGACCAATTAACTGGTAATTTAGTAACATTTAGTATAATCTCCTTAAGATCTATTCTTCAAAATGTGCGTGATATTAGCTATAGTTAGGCAAAAGTTACTTACAGACTGTATCATCAGATCTACTGACTGTGTTGGAGTATAGGCGTGGGAAATGGCTGATCTTGCTATTAATGTGAATGACGGATAAGGAAATTAAAATCAAATATTTGACATTAATAGAAGTTTAATTTCTATGTATTAATCACTTTACGATATATTGGATAATTTTGATTCTTGATCTATATCACTTAGATGTCAGTTTATACTATTGCATGACTTATTCAAGGAAAGGATTAAGATTACTTTTGTGAAATTTTAATTAGTGTTTAGTACGTGTATAAAAATATCAACGTATTATCGAGGACAAAAGAAGTGACTCAGACTTCAAACAATATTACCTTACGCAGGTATTCGAACATTTGACTAATGGCACTCACTGGACGACTGTAGTTATAGACGGATACCTAGCAGGTAAATTAATTAAGAAGTAATGCCGACTAGAATTCTTAACTAGATTTCGTAAGCACAAGCTGTTTCTTTGACAAAAGTAAATATTTGTTGCTATTATATATGAATAAAACGTATGTTTTACACGCATTTAATATCACGATTCTATTTATAGTAAAACGAATTGTTTCCGAGGCCTTATTAAGAAACGATTTAAATGAAATAGCATTTTAATGAAAGTTCTATTTTTTATATTTTTCTGGCCTTCATGTGCTTAGTGTGTTTAGTTTAATTTATTAAAACATAGGTATAATAAATGTATTTTTCTAACTTTCATGTGCATAGATAAGCACAGTTCAGATATTTTTCTGCTTTTAGTTCAATTGAAACACTCTTAATTCGGTCAATATATTTCAGAACCGTTATAATTTATTAGGTTTTCGTTACAACTTTGTCAGTGGAAGAAATTGACATTTAATTCGTGTCAAATAATTATAATCTATTTTTGCTTTTACTACGAGTTTTATTTTTGTAATTGTATATAGTGATTACTATTCCGCACAGTGTTTTGTGTATGTGATTGAATTTTGAATAATATACTCTAGATTACAAATTAATTCGCCTAAATAAATGTTATTATTATATATTAAAAATTTTGGGCCCAAACTTATATAACTTATAATAGATTATACAATCTCTTAGTTATCTTGTAAAATTAAAGAGTTTAAAAGTCCTCCGGGATTCATTAGTTTTTGATTATTAAATTATAATCAATTTAATTCAGAAGTATTAATTGTTATGTTATCACATTATGTGTAATAATACTAATAACTTATTATTATACTTATTATTTAAATTCTTGATCTCTTTAAAATTACTGTAAGTGCAGTAATTATTGAAACGATTACAACTTCTTAATAAAAACTAATGGTATAAATGCTATGTACCTACATCTTTTTAGGACACATTGTGTTGTTTGTGTTGTTTCAATTAAAACGATTTCAATTAAAGCGAATGCTAAGAAAATACTAAACTTTCAATTTTCTCATTTTTGTAATTATTATTTAAACAATATTTTGTACGATAAAATGATGATTAATTTATCATACACTTTTTTTATGAATTTATCTACGTTCTACCTGAATTCAGTATCATCACAATTATTTACTATATATTCACAATTCGCTTGGTTTAAATTCTTCTAAATGCTCACTGCCCTTTGGCCTGCGGCTATACGGCTTATTACAGTTGCCCAGTTAAGTTTACGTCAATAACGCTTCAGAACGAAAAGCTACAATAGACGAATAGACTCGTTTTATTGCAGTTTGAGTTTGAGTCATTACTTTTGCCCTCGATAGTACATCTACATCTAATACCAATTCACTTGGTCGTCGTATACATTTCTCCTTCTATCACTGTTCCCATTTTACAGTTTTAAACTCCGCCTCATTATATAATATATTATCAGTCGCGCTACATATATCTGCCCTTTTTCAATTGCGAAGCTAAGTTCTATATTGACTCTATCTGTGTACAGTCAGCACATAATTCCACTGAGGAAGGATATGTAGAGGTTCCTCCCACCTTTTTAAAATTTTCGACTAAATTATCGGGTTTCTCGAACTCGTTTCCTTTTTCCACGCAGCACGCACAATTTCAATAAAATTTCAACATAAAAGTGTACGTAACATCGAAATTGAAAAATTAAAGGAATCCTATATTTTACTGCGTATATGTGAAATTCGTTTTCCTTATCTGTGAATATAATGTAGGTACTTCACTCGACAGCAAGCGATAGTGATATATATGTGTATTCTATAATAATTATTCTATTCTTGTGATGGCATACTTTCTTTCTAAGAAACACAAATTATTACATTGTGTAGCTCTGTACGATTTTGTATTGTTTAAAATTTTCTGATATGTGTGGACATGTATGGAAGTATGTATCATCCATATACATTGTCAACTTTTGCTAATATAATTCGCACTTACTACGAGTTAGTTTGTTAATAAATATGATAAACCTCCAAATCATCTACTGTATCGCACACGTGGACTGAATACATTTTTTACAATTTCAACATAAACTTTAGGTTGGAGTGTTTTGTATATTAATTATAGAAAAAATATATAAAATTTCCAATACAATCGTTTATTGTAGTCTTATTGTGGAACGACAAAATGGGGATAAACATTATAAGCAAATACGGTTTGTTAAGTTTTAAACCTAACTTTGTTCATCGGTAATATAATAAAATAATGACGGCAAAGTGCAGTCAAATATTTCAAAGACACTACTATTAGAAACTATAAGTTAGCAAGTATTATGCATGTACATATGTAGGTACATAATGCACATTTTAATAGAAAAAAATAGAATATCTTCGAGAGATGCCAAATAAATAAACACAAAAAAATACTAACGAGTGTACGATGAAACCACGAATTGCACGAGGTGGAGGAGTGTCTGCTGTAGAAATCTGCCGTTCAGTAGTACTCCCTGCCTGTGCTTGCCGACTTTTGGGCACTAGAGGGCATGAGGTTTGATACAGCGCATTCAGTGGGGTATTATAGAAGTAAAGATCGAGAGAGAAGTACTGTGAAATCAGATCTTGCATGCTAAGCTTCACTGATGAGATTTTTTGGTTAAAATCAAAATCACTTGATCCCAAGCCATGTTTGATCTAGTTTCATTGCACTCTCGTTAGTAGGGTGTTTCCAGCAATAGATCTTGAGCGCCTGTTATAGGCACTTTTTTGAAAAGAAATAGATATGGTGCCACCCACCAAACTTTATAGGCCTTCAAAAAGAATGGATCTCATCACCTTAGCTGTTCTTCTTAGCTGTTGGGAGATATAATTTTTCTAATGGCAAAAA
>SMLS01044058.1:0-15377 GCA_004785975.1 Popillia japonica | reverse complement strand
ATATTGAACTTCATATTCTATCATTGGTTACTTATGGAGGGATGCTCATTTCAAAATCGGTGAGAGGGGAAAATATTAGTTAGGCAGCCAAACTAGCAAAGCTATTACACTGGACACATATACGTAGACCTAGCCTATCCTTCGGCACCACGAAATCACAGATAAGAAAGTCCATCAACGAATGGATACATAACAAGTCCAGGAAATGGTGGTTAAGATTACCAAGACAAAGACAGGCAAAATAGTTTCTTAAAGACGAGAAGCCTTAATTCATTAGAGGATCGCTGGATAAAGACAGGAAAACCGTCAACCACCACTGTATGCTAAATATGCAGATGTTTACCATAGGCCTAGCGGAGGATGCTGCCTGCAGATTCTGCAAGCAGAGAGGGCGAAGGCCTAGCAAGACTAAAGTTTCTAATGTTGGGCATAGGGAATCCCACAGCTCAAAGCTAGATTAAGAAACCGTTCTAAAAAACGTTAAGCCTCATAAAGAGGGCAAAGTTAGAGGACGCCTTCTAGGATTAGTGACGATCACAATAAACCTGGAAAGTCGTAGTGGTGCCACCTGTAACCTAATCTAACATCCTTCTTGGCAGATGTGAAGAGATAGGTTGGAGGTAGGGGGTTTTGTCTAATTGGTACTAGAGCTAATTTTGAAGCCTAGGTGAAGCACTCCACTTGTACGTGTACAATACAATGCCTATATATGCCTACATTTTTTGCAAAATTTTACCTTTAAATTAGCATTGGCTTCTGGTATACAGACTGCTTCAAAACCGAACATGGCGTAGGAGCCGGCATATACGGAGGAAAGCCTCGGAAGGCTCTCTCGATAAGCTTCCGCAAGGACACAACCGTATTCCAAGCTGAGGGAGCAGCAATCCATTATTGCGTTAGAGAAGTGGAAAGATGGACCGAGCTCGGAAAAAGCGTCGCCATGTTCTCGGACAGCCAAGCAACACTTAAAGCTATTAGTTCAGCAAGTGTTGACTCCAAACTGGTTTGGAACTGGGTCAATGCCCTAAACGAGGTGGGTTCCCAAAGGAAACTAACTTTGGCCTGGGTTCCCAGCCACGTGGGCGTGAAGGGAAATGAGGCGGCAGACGATCTGGCCAGACAAGGATCGTCGAGGCAATTCGTCGGGCCTGGCCCATCCTTCGGCACCACCAAATCACAAATCAGGAAATCCATCAACGAATGGATACGCAATAGGTCCAGTTATTGGTGGCATAGATCACCTGGGCAAAGACAGGCAAAGGAGTTCCTAAAAGAACAGAAGCCTGAATTCACCAGAGACCTACTAGATAAAGACAGGAAAACTGTCAAAATGTTAGTGGGTCTGTTGACAGGTCACTGTAGACTGAATAGGCATATGTACAACATAGGCCTAGCTGAAGATGTCACGTGCAGATTCTGCAAGGAGGAGGAAGAAACCCCAGTCCATATACTGAGCCACTGTGAAGGCCTGGCAAGGACAAGGTTTTTTATTTTGGGCACAGAGTATCCCACAGCACAGAGCTACATACAGGAGCCGCTCTCAAGGACTTTAAGCCTCATGAAAAGGGCAAAGTTAGAGGGCGCCTTCTAGGTTTACTGCGGATCACAATAGACCGGGAAGGTGGCGGTGAAAGAGGACCGGAGAGCCACCCCTAATCTAATCTAATCTAATCTAGCATTGGCTTAGAAGGCCACATGATAGATCACCCTATCCTACTTGCCAAAGCCACAATGAATCTCTTGGGAACTCAACATCGTGTGCTAAGACTAAGCCCAATGTGGTACTATTTCCTGCATGGGACTAAACAGACAAATCGCAAATATGGCATATTTTTAGACGCTGCTCATCAAATTTTATATCACGACGAAATTATTGCTCCTCCCGTTCCACATATCGAGTCGAAGAATACTTGATCTTTATTTTTATATTTATGAGCACTTTACCATAGATACCGACCGAACTTCACCATTAAGTATATTTCAAATTTCTTTACATGCCGCATATTCTTTCATCGCTTCCTTTTATTGTGATTTTATTATCAATGTAGGTTGTTCGTACAAATTTTACGGCAATAAAATATTACTGCATTTCCAAGGAGGTTAACCAAATTGGAATTTTATTGTTAACCGTAACAAGGGGAAAAAATTATTCTAGATGCTGTTCGTTTAGTAAATTACCGCAATTTATTGAAGGATACCACCTTGCCGTTCTAGTTTCACCCGTAGAAATAATTACCGCAAACATCGCCGAAATAATTTATTAAATTCAATTAGCAAACAAAGAGTTGGTACATTAGTAATTTAGGCATAATTAATTACATTTAGGGCTTTTAAAATTTAATTGTTTCCATTGCCGATGTCAGAGTATGCCGCAGGGAAATCAATTCCTGATGTAAGAAGCAAATGTTATATTTCTTCCCCCGGAATATAACTTTCCCTCTTTTCTCGCTCGGCTGTGGGGTCTCCTCCTAGAGGAAATACTGAGAGTGCCCTAATTAAATTCGCTTCGTTAATATTAAAATCATTTTTATTGCGTCGTGTTTGAAGCACAACTCTCAATTTAAATTATATAATACTACGGTGAGTGGAATTGTTGCCTGGAAACTTTTTAGGTACGATTTGTTCGCGGGTGTTCCGGCTACGTATCCGCCAAGATACTTAATGCTAAAGTTCTATTATAGCATCTCTTACTTTGGCGTTACAGAATTTGATTAACAAATTTTATTTCCTCCTCTTTTGTTGCAGATCCACCGCAGGTGATACTACAGCTAGGCAACACCCTTAATCCGGAGGACATCAAGGAAGGCGACGACGTCTATTTCGAGTGCAACATTCGCTCTAATCCGAAACAGCACAAAATCACGTGGTTCCACGATGTAAGCAAATCCACCGGAATTTAGATTCCGGTATTTCTCCGAAACATCGCCTACCTTATTTTCCATAATGAATTCTAACATGGGTATCGGCAACGTATAGTGGGTTAGCTAATTATGTATTACGTTTTGTTATGCACCTGCTCGACGCGGATGCTTTTGAAGTTGGTGGTAGGGAATGCGCGCAACTGCATTGCCTGTCGGTCTACATATATACAGATAATGACGTGATATTCGCTAACCAATGCGTCAGACGAGGATAGGCGGTGATGTTTGTTCAGAGTTTAGTAAATACACACACGCACCTTAATGAATTGCATTGTCTCCTTTGTGTTAGGCGATACGTTTGTGGAGTTGGCCGGGAGAAAACTCGTTCGTGTTGAAGAACGTTGTAATTTAGTGGAGTCCAATTACATATGCGTATTAATGAGCTAGGCTAGCGTGCAACAGAGTAATCGATATAAAGAATGTATTGAGTAAAATAGAAATACAATATATTCTAGAAGGCAATGAGATTTTTAATTCTTAAACTTAAGTTGGTACTATAAGGTAAGTTGACCTATTTTGCAGCGTGTACAGCGTGTGATACAGGCATTTTAAGGACAACTACACAAACCCTTGGCATTAAAAAGGAATAATAGCATATGAACAAGCAGACGGAGAGCTGACAAAGTATGCCGGAGAAAAAAGAGAAAATACCAGAACAAGAAAATACAACTAATAAACGTCAACTTAGAGAACATCGCCCTATGAGAGAAGGACATAAACCACGTACACCACCACACAGTTTCTATATAACAACGTATTGAAAGTGTCCAATCTTTACTTTCCATAAGTATGTAAAAATTTGGAAGGGCAATTAACCAGTGATTCAACTAAAATTAAATCAATCTGGAAAAGTTATTTCCGCAACTTATTGGGTGCTGAAGACCGACAGCCACAAACCATGCAACATCAGTAAGAGAAAATAGAAGATGTCTTGCCTCCGACCATTGAGGGGGTGAAAAAAGCCGTATAGCAACAAAGAAACAATAAAGCACCACATATCGATAGACTTCCCTCAGAACTGTTTAAATCAGGTGGAGAACAACTAGCAATTCGTATGCATGAATTGATAACAAAAATATGGCATAAGAAGAGCATCCCAAACGACTGGAGAGCTGGAATCAGATGCTCTATCTACAAGAAAGGTGACAAACTGCGATGCGAAGACTACTGAGGCGTAGCCCTCCTCTCTCCTATGCTTCATATCTATCATCAACAAGCGCATACAGCCCATTGCAGAGGGCTTGCTCCTCCTCATTGCATAATCTGCAGATAGGTTCATCTTTAAAGATTCCGATTCTATGCAGATATTTCCTTAGACAGCCTTGTCCTGTTAACAAGCTCGTCACTGTTCTAAGCTGTACTCGGTTAAGAGCCAGCACATCCGCTGCTAACTGCTGGGATGGCTACCTCATCATCCGTTTGCTGTGTAACTGCCTTTCAACGTTGTTCCAGTGTACCTGGTGTGCTTTTGTAATCCACTCCGTTACTGCACCACGTATTGCAGTCTTAGGTATCGCCAGACCTGGTTCCGGTCCAGTGAATTGAGTTGCAGAGCCTCTTCTTGCGATCTTGTTTGCGACTTCATTGCCTGGTATGCCCCGGCACCCACACCAAAGTGACTTTGTTGTGTTTTGCCAAAGTTTTTAGGTTTTCCAGGCAGTCCCAAGCTAGCTTTGAGGTTATCTGATAGGCTGCTAGAGTGTTTAGGGCCGCCTCACTGTCCGATAGGATGTGTATCAGCTGACCCTTTGGTTGTCTACCAGACAGGGATAATAACATACAGTATAGAACGAGAGGAAATTAGAAGAGTAACAAAAAAGAAGCAGGGAGCTCCAAGAGACAGACGGAGTATGAAGAAGGTACAGAAAAAGCTATGTGAAAGTAGTTCTGATTCAGATAATGCAGAGTTCTGGAAAGATAAAGGAAAAGACGGCAAGAATTATGATGATAGGATGACTATTTCGGAACTTGTGTAATTTCCATAAAAAAGAGAAGCCATGAAACACTTTGTCGGCCAATTTTGTTCTAAAGACCAAAATTTAACAGAATTTAAAAAAAGCTGCACACGTATTGCTAATAGCAATAATTTTATTTTCAATTATGGGAAAATATTTGAGAGACATAGTAAGGAAGCTACCTAAGTCAGTCGGCCTTTGTGGATCAGTTTTAAGCTTTTAAGGTACACCATGGTCTTGTACCTAGAAACAGAAAAACAGAGCGTTTGCATTTTAGTGAAGCTCTGCGTTTGAAGCACATTTTTTAGATTTTTCTATAGAGGGAATGGGTAATTATTCAGTCACAAAAGTTTTTAAAAATCGTTCGACAAAATGTTTTCCAAGGTACAACAGTTTCCTCTACGCATACAGAACATGATAACAGACGAATTTAAAATTAATGAAGGGTTAAAACAGAGTTACTGGTTGGTCCCAGCGATATTCGACCTTGCACTAAAATATAATACGTTATACAGAAAATCAAACTAGGAACATCAAAAAGAAGCACTAGAGACCTACACAAAACTGAAAATCGATGCCGAGAATGTTGTACTATATATCAATGCGCAAAAGATAAAGACACTAGTACACCCAAGAACAAGGACATTGAAGTGGATGACGATATTGTAGGCGTGGAGAGGCTCAAATCTCTCGGGGTTGAGCTGCATTCAAATGGAACCGAAGAGACGAACATACTTACAAAATAATTGCCGCAAACAAAGCATATTTTTTGCTAGAGCATATGTTCCGTCCTAGAATCATTCATCGAAAATCTAAAATGAGAATGTACAAAATAGTTATAAGGTCGATACTCTGCTAGGAATGTGAAACCGGGGTGCTGACAAACGGTTCCAAAAATAAGCAAAAATAAGAAGTCCGCTGCTTCGAAAGGTCTATGGACCAATCAACGATAGTGGAACATGGAGGATCAGATACAACCATGAACTTTATCAAATAGAGGACCAACAGACCATAAGAGCGATTAGCGAATGAAGTAGCAGAAGAGAGGCTATGGACCGCCAGAGTTGGAGGCGGAGATTGATGGAGGACAGGGTCCAATTTGGACTATAGTGCCATTGGACATAACTACATAAAAACGTTTCAGTTGAAAAAATAAAGTTTTAATAAAAAAACAGTTACCTACAATAAATGTTCAAAGTAAGCTTCCTCATTTTCAATACATAACACCACTTCTTCTATTGACATATGTGTTTCATTAGTCAG
Source organism: Popillia japonica (assembly GCA_004785975.1). NCBI lineage: Eukaryota > Metazoa > Arthropoda > Insecta > Coleoptera > Scarabaeidae > Popillia > Popillia japonica. The sequence continues at coordinate 9,238 of SMLS01044058.1, read as the reverse complement.
AACATACTGACGTAATATTTTCAAGAAATGATTTCATGGCTTGCAAGAGAGTAAATTTAAATGATCATATGGTACAATGCTGTTATATTAATGTGCAGTTGCGGTGGAAAGAGATAATGCAAATCTACGCAAGCTACTGTACTAAATTTGATGTTTACCTTTGAGATTTCGATAACATTTCACACATTTGCTTTATCTCTGTCTATAGCAGGAGTGTGGTGAGCATTAGTTAGGAGAAACTAATTTAATTTTTAAGCTTTTGCGTTGTCAGCAATAGGACGGTGGTGTGCATCAGAAACTAATTTCAGTTTTTCTAGATTGTTTCCTTCAAGTTTCGCTTGTAACTAAGAAAACCTGATTTTCTGTATTAAGACTAGCCCCTCCAACAACAGAACTTAGAGATTATGCATAAATGCAATTCTTGATAACATTTTTAAGATCATCTTTATCAATTAATTTCTTAATTACTTCCTATGGTAACATAGCATAGCAGCTTTTTTTTATTGACCGCTGTGTTATGGTCACGCTTTGGACTCAGGCTACCAATCCATACTCTGTTTCAATTAACTGTCTGGACATCACCTTACCTTTGAATATGTGTTGGTTGTCTATGGACCAAATTTTGTCTGAAGCTAAAACGGCGCCACCTTGTTTATCAGTATAGTAACGAACTCTTTCTTTATCTTCTTTATTTGCAATTGCTTCAGCGAAAGAATTCTTGTCAAGTAGTCTTGATAAACTATAATAAATTTGCACCTGTGGCTCTTGTGTTAATTGCGTCTATTTGGTAATGACTACTCATTCTGCTTCCTGTGTTTTGTACCTACAAATTTGTTTAAACTATAATTTCTTTCTGAATATGATGTGATGATTAGCTGATTGTGCAAACTTATTTTGATTTTGTTTTCAGACTGCTAACATTTTAGATCTGGCACTAGAATTGTGGCTTCTTGAAAAATCTTCTCCAACATCACACTAACACTAACATCATCAGTACACAGTGCAGATCTACTAGTTATACTACTGAAGATGGCCAATTAGTTGCGATTAGTCCCTATTGCTGACAGTGTTAGTGTTATTGTGCTGAACATTTTCGAGAAATTGATAAAATTTTGTTTATTTCTTGGCCAACTGGCTGGAGAGCATCTTGGCTTTGGTTCCGTGATGGTTTTTTATGGGCCAACTGTTCTTGAGGCCAATAGGGCACCATCTACTTTATCATTGCATAAAAAAATGCATAGCCCATCAAAACTCGGGATTATATTTAGCTTCTTCTTTCTTAGTATTCTTCTTCTTACTCTTCTGTTCTCAAATTCCGTACATTACTGCGAAAACATTATCATCAGATCAGTCGTTATATTTGCACTCTTCTGAGTGGTTCCAACCTTGTAACACCTTCCAACCTTCATGATCAATAGAAATGTGGGACATAAACTCATGATATCATCATAAACTTCATCATCATAAACTTTTTGGACATCCAACTGGTAATTGTGCTTTTTGGAAGTCTGTTCTGCATTTTGTATTTCGATATATAACCTAATTTTGTTGTTGTTGTTACTGCTTTTCTTGCGTGTTGTGCGTAAGAATGTTTTGGCCTTCTATGAATTTTGTCAACGTCATGTATTGAAGTATTGTCATGTATTGCAAAAAATCGGCTAAATTATTATTTTTTGGGATTTAGGGATGAGCAAACAAAAGGATTTGTGAACACCCCACCATAAAATTGCCGAAATCGTTTGCTGCTACATTGAGCAGGTCTTCTCTTTTTCTAGAGTTCTGGAGAACACCTTATACCATGGGAATGAGTATATATTGTCCTTTTTAGTAAATATGCCTTTATCTTAGAAACCCAAAAGCTTCCTTACTTCTTGTTTGTTTTTATTTTGATCTTTTAAGTAGGAATTCTAAAGACATTGCCAAACGAATAATACTCCTGGCTCAACTTGATCAAATAATAATTTATAGAATACATTCCAAAGAGCATTGGTGCATAAGATAAATAGAATTTCTATGGTTTCCATCTTCAGCCATTACAAATTCTTACGAAAGAATGTCGACACTACGCCTTCAGTGTATCTATTCGTGGTAGTACACCACTTTCCTCTTCAATGGGTTAGGATGACTTGTAGACATAATTCTTAGACCTAATTCCAAAATTCAAAGGACTACATTACCTGCATCGTGGAGTACCATTCTCATAGATCCTAGATTGATTAGAGGTGAGATGGTTATCTCTGGAGTTTTTCTTGAACAGAATTTTTTAAAAGTCTTCCAAATAGCCACATACACATTCGTTGCACAGATCAGTTCGCTTGTATTTCTGGTTTAATTATAGCCACCTTAAGACCTACCTAGTGAAGTACTTGTTCTGAAGTTCATATTTTATGGTCATTCCGATTTACGGCCAACATCTGAGCAATATTGTACTTGTAATTGTAGTTACCAAAGTTACCAAAAAAATCAAACTTTCCGCCTTCCAGAACAGCTTTTCTACCATCTTCATCAAAGACTAAATCGCGCTATCAAACCTTAAAATAAATAAGATTTTTCTGAAACGTTTGAAAAGATCCTAGGCGACGGAAAAAAAATTAAACAGACCAGCATCAAAGAACGTTAATCTGCGGGTGATTAGTCGGTCAAACTTCATACATAAGGAAAGTTTCATCTGGCCATTTTTACTGCGAACTTCGAAGTCACGACAGTCGAACAGGCTTAAAGTCCCCTTAATTCGTTAGTTCTTCTCCAAGTTTCGAGAGAAACGGTTCGGCCATCTACCCCTTTCGCAAAAGCGAGTGGTACAAATTCGATTTATTCGGGCAATAAAAGGGCGGTAAAGATGCCGACTTAAAGAAAAATTAGATCAACTTCTTGTTTGTTGTGCAATTTATGAGAGCCATCTGTGTGGCGATGCAGCTAACTATCCGCAAAAAGAATTTCCAGTTTATCCCTAGGAAAAACATGAGTGTTTTATAGCTTAGGTTTTTCTATTTAAGATTATCTTAAAGGGTGTAGTGATAACTTTTATTTTCGAAGACAATGGAGGAAATTTGCGGCCGATAATGGCGCAATCTTTACGATGCATAAAACTGAAAGATTAAGTTATTTCCGGCCGCGCGATTTAATAAGACTTGTCGTGCAGATATAGGGCAAACGTTATTTTATGCGTCCGATACGAATAAGAATTAAACTCAGTTCAGAACATTGCTTGCAATAAGGTTTCTGCGCTCGTCTGAAGTTTGTAAGTTCATCTAAATATCATGAACCTTTAGCCAAGGTCGCCGGCGTCATAAAAGTCTAATACGTTTCATGCAGTCGGAAAGGGAGGGGGAAGGGTAGCAGAAATTATTAGCGAATTTAGGACGTTCTCATTTCACTTTCCTTGTTGGAGCTACCCCAAAATATGTACATACAAAAGTTATGTTACAAGCCAAACAGAAGATTCTTAAGTTGCATTACTTGTTTGATTACCGCTGCAATTTTTTTATGTAATGCGTGCAAATGGGTTGACTTGGTCCACTATAAATGATGAAATGTAAAAGCAGTTGATTGTCAGCATTCGTTCAAAATGACTAGCAGTTCATAGGAATCTGAGGAAGATGTTATGATAGTTTTAGCATCCATAGATGTCCAAAGAAAGAAACCAAACGGCAGCATTCGTACCATTAATCTGAAGGAAGCAATTGGGAGGAAGAAGGAATGTTATTGATTCTTTCTTAATACACTTGGAAATTATAAAATTCTTTCAAATAGTTTCGAACGTCTAGTGCAGAATTGAATGAGCTTACGAGTTTATTACATCCCAGAAAGCTAGATTCGCATATACACATTTAAGAAAGTAAAATGGCGAAAACATAGCCCCAATACACTGCTCCCTCTGCAGAAACTACAGGAGTACACAAGAAAGTTTTGGTGGTCTTCATGTTGATTGCCTGCTTGACAGTGGATTCACTTTAGTGCCGAGCTCAAACTTGTTCGAGATGCTTTCAAGATTTGTCTTCTAAAGCCTACATAAATCTAGTACACAGCACTCTGAATTGAAGTGATGACTCAACGTACCCATAGTCAAACTTATGTCATTGGATAATAGATCTCAATGGCACATGACAGATGAATGTGTACGCATGTGCTTCTCTGAAAGGAAGCCACCGCCCTAGGAGAGTCGAATTTAAAATTCAGAATCCAATAATTACAGCAGCCCTCTACTTGGCTCCAGCATAGTATGTTGTTACACGGTCTAAATCTATGTTTTCTAAAACTTCTTACTAAATTGGAACCAGAGTACAACTGGCTTGTCATGTCCTGGTTACACTGGGGAAGTTAAGAACATCCTGCCGAATGCTGATCGCCTCTTCAATAGCTGTTGTATAAAATATTCCGAACGTTATAGTCCTAATTATTTGTAGAAACGTTTCCCAATTTGAAATTACAAATGTTGCTTCAAAAGATTTCAGATCGTTTTTGACTTTCAGTAATGTTTACAAACGTTGCGTTATGCACATTTTCTTGGGATGCAAAATTTGATCCTCGAACAAGGCTGTTCGATGGTTAGGTTGCTTTCTCTTTAACTGCGCAGATCGTTTCATTAGTATCTGGGATAGCTAAAGTCTTAAGACCAAATAATATGATTCCTTTTAGATAGTTGAAAGAGATAGGAGTTCAAAATGATTTTAATTCTATTGGTTCAAAATCTGAACTTCATCTGTAACGTCTGGCCAGATTTTCCTTGACGTTTTCCCTTTTGTGCTGTTGTTCCTAAGTTGTTGCTAGCAAATGCAATGCCTGGTCTAATACTTCTATCTACAAAATTAATTTTCCTCGACAAACATGAAGATTGATAGTACCTACGTCAAATTAATAGCCTCAGAAAATGCTTCATTAATAAGCATTTGGGAGCTCTTCTCTATCAAGTTCTTTAGCGCATGATTGGAAGATGCCTATATAGCAATAGGGCGAACTGATTTCTTCAGAGAAATTTCGATATTTTTGCTTCCTTATTTTCTATCATTCTGAACCTAACAGATGAGACCACAGATAAAGAGTAAGTAATCATCACTACAGCAAAACGATGTAGGCCACCCCACAAGATTGAAGTATTGGCAAGCACTTATTCATTTTTTTAGGGCATGTTACTGGTCAAAAGAATATCTCCTGGAAATAATTTTCCTCGTCAAACATGAAGATTGATAGTACGTCAGATTAATAGCCTCAGAAAATACTTCGTCAATAAGCATTTGGGAGCTGTTCTCTATCAAGTTCTTGAGTGCATGATTGGAAGAAGCCTATATAGTAATAGGCCGAACTGATTTGTTTAGAGGAAGTTGAGATTTTTGCTTCCTTATTTTCTCTCATTCTGAACCCAACAGATGATACCACAGATAAAGAGTAAGTAATTGCATCACTACAGCAAAAGGTTGTAGGCCAACCCACAAGATTGAAGTATTGGGAAGCACTTATTAATTTTTTTAGGGCATGTTATTGGTACTGTCAAAAGAATATCTCATGGAATTGCTGACATTGCGCAATGTTGTATTGCTGTAGGCTTTTTGTAATTTTGCCAGCTAATCGAAGTCTTGCTTTTTGGATCAAGTCTTCATTCTTACATCCTCATTCTCTACAATCTTCAATTTTCGTGGAACTTTTCACTTCTGTGGTATAGTTCCTAAGTTGTTGCTAGCAAGTGCAATGCCCGATCTAATACTTCTATACTACAAAATTAATTTTCTTCTTCAAATATGAAGATTGATAGTACGTCAGATTAATAGCATCAGAAAATAGTGTCAATAAGCATTTGGGAGCTCTTCTCTATCAAGTTGTTAGGTGAATGGTTGGAAGATGTTTATATAGCAATAGGGCGAACTGATTTCTTCAGAGAAAGTCGAGCTTTTTGCTTTCTTATTTTTCTATCATTTTGAACGCAACAGAAGCCACCATAGATAAAAAGGAAGTACTTGCATCACTGCAACAAAAAGATGTAGGCCAATACATAGGATTGAAGTATTGGGAGGCACTTATTAATTTTTTTTAGGGCATGATATTGGTGCTGTCAAAAAATATCTCCTGGTATTGGTGACATTGCTCAATGTTGTATTGCTGTAGTCTTTTTGTAATTTTGCCAGCTAATTGAGATCTTGCTTTTTGAATCAAGTCTTCTTTCTTATATCCTCATTTGCTACAATCTTCTTCCTTTTTTCGTATGTCAATATCACACCATTTCCTTCAGTATGCAACATGTGCTATAGTATCACAATTAATTCAAAGATCAATGCAATTATAAATATTTTTTTACTTCATTTAAGATTCAAGTCCAAAATACGTTGACTAATTTAGTAAGGTGTTAGTTTGGGCGACAAGTATATCCTGTGAGTCCACTATTATGTTACTTTTTTTCACGAAAAATTATTAAGGATAGTCTAAGTAAATGATGAATGCAAAGAATCTCTTTAGCAAAACACTAAGGTCTACTCGTTCGTTTTCTAAGTTTGGCAGCTATGGTGCAGCTATTGATTTCAGAAAGTTTTTGTGTTGAATAGCACTACCAAGCACTGGAAGCTTTCTGAGTGGTTTCTGCCATGAAATATGTGATCCAAGTTTTGGATATAAACGTACATACCTACTTACGGCAAGAAGCAGATCGCACAAAAAACAGCCTAAATGGTCTTTTAGGTACACAACAAGCAGCAACTTAACTTCTATGCTTCCATACTATCAACATCATGTTGGATATAATCAGGCTTTGCTTGCTTTTGAGGGATTTTAAGATTGTGTTAATGTCTGCTTCAGTTTCAATAAGAAGGGACGTAGTTTAAAAAACTTGACTGAGTACACCAAAATGTTCAAGTTCAACGAGTTTAATAACAATGTATGACATCTTTCCACGCCTCAACGTTTTAAATAATTGTTACTAAAGTCAGTAGATATATAAAGTAGCGCAATTGGCCGCCATATTGTGTCCGCGCCAAGTTCAAATTTCTTCTTTTACATAAGATTATCTGGAATTGTATTTGACACTATCTTGAATTGTATTTTTCAACTTTAATTCTGGATTGCAAAAATGGTATTTTGCAATCTATATAGATTCAAAAATAACTTTTAACATATTCAAAAAAGATTATTTTCTGTACTCATCAAGAAAACAAGAAATGTTCATACGAAAGACTTTATTAACTTTATCAATAATCTTACAATAATGCAATTCAATAACATACATATATATTTAATTAATTTGACCATTGAAAATAGCACAGGTAGTAAATATTTAAATTTTTTGTTTCAAAATATTTAATCTTTCTGGTTTGTTAATTGCTTGTTTCATTGCCACACTGTGGCTACTGTTGCTGTCACCACTGTGTTTATTAGACTCGTTACTTTCTGTTAATGAAAAGTACATTCTACATCTGACAACAATTGTCAAACAACTATTTAAAATATTGTGGCAGACTGGTATATTACTAGGTACGAGATCACTTTGTAGAAAAGCTTATATTAGTTTGTCCTTTTTACATGAATTTTCAATTAATTGTATTGTACAAAATGACTTCTCTCTCTTACATATTGGACTATTGAATTGCGCTACTTTATATATCTTGTGACTTTAATTGTCACCTATATTTACCGCCATCTACTGTTGATTTTTAAAGTTGAGCCATTCATTGTATAGCTTTCGAAATAACATTATTGCACCAAAAATATCATTCTACACAGAGGAAACAACAACACACCAACGAACAACGTAAGCTCTAAATAAAACATTAATAAAACAAGAAAATGAAAGATATCCAGGAAACAAATACGGCCATTTTACGAATGTAAACGTAATATATCGAGTTGACATTAAGGAAACGAGAGAAACAGACAAGACAAACGCAATAAATCAATATACACGTCTCTATACACATACACCGGATCTACGAACAACGACAAATTTATCCTTGATAGATAGCTTGTTTGTGCTGGATAAATAAAAGTGAATGCGTTTCTATTTATCGACGGATTTACCGCTGTTTTACTACATCTCGGAAAACGACAAATATTTTCACGTTTCATAGTCTAATAATGAAACGGGAAATTCGTGGTATTGCATCACCATATTCTTCTCGCCCCTTGACGTAGGTAACATTATATATTAAGAATATTTATACACCTAGAACGAGTCGTATTGTATAATATAATACATCAATTTACCCTATTAACGCAACAGAAGCAAAGACGTAGTAGTACGACGACGAGGACGAAACTTGTTTTTCTTTTCGTATACGAATCAAGCTCTCCTTGGATATCTTAATGTTGACAATAGGGAAATTGCTTCGGGCTATTTGCCTTAGCAGATGGGCGTAGCACGGCATTGTGCTACTGGATCGTGTTTTGCGAGATATTAAACTAATTAAGGAACGGTTCCCTTAGCTACGACAATACATTTCGGATTAATCTTTGGTATAGCTGAAGTAGTGTAGTTTATGTCTGTCCTTAATTGCGTAGTTTGTTGAATTTGCGAGATGTGTACAAAATATCTGTTGCTCCTTCTGCAGTTGTTTATAAAAATGTTGGTTCGTTGAGATGAGGTCGTTAGTTGTAGTTGCTAACTATGGTACCGATAGGGAAGTCAGTCTCTTCGAGTAAGGTTCCGTTATATTTTCGTTAATGGCTTCCTTATTTTGCACCAACAATATTGCCAATTTGCGTCTTAAAATACTTTCTTACTTCAAATTGTTTGTACTGCAAAAAATACCACGCATTTGCGAAGATAAACTGGGAGGATTCTTTCCAGCCTAATAGTTTTGAAAAATTTACCATTATAACTCCACCAATAACACTAAATGCAGACAGCTCTCCATTGCAGTTTTTGGAACTACTGTTATCCTCTGATATTGTGGCAGATCTGACTAAATTTTTCGAACATGTATGCAGTAAGGAACAATACGCAAAACCGTAATATCCCTTTACCAAGAACACTGACGAAGAATGTAGTCGGAAGAAGGCAAACTCGTCCTCAATAAGCTAGTCTCCCAAGCTATGCGACGTAGCAGTTTCGAAAAAATGTTGGTGTTCTCCATACTGCCAGCAATGATAAATTGCCTGAAGGTATCAACAAAAATAATACGCGCCAATTGAGCCTAATTATCTGCGGATGAAGTAATGATCCCTTATTATTAAAGATACGGAATTTTCGCAAATAAAAAACCAAACTTTCGCATATACTTCAATTGAAAATTAAAATTACGTACAAATTTCGCATTTA
>SMLS01044023.1:0-10609 GCA_004785975.1 Popillia japonica | reverse complement strand
ACCGAGTGTTATCTCGTTATCTTGGGCAAAGTGTTTTATTTTTTTTTATGAAATATATTTTGATTGTGAAATTAAAAAAATTGTTATTTTTATTTTTGTTAAAATTAAACTATTTTGAGATTAACTTACTTACTAAGGAAACTTTCTCTTTGTTTGCATCATTATTTTCTGTAATTGCAGACTATTTTAAACATCAAGGTCGTACCTATTATAGTCATTATTATACTGGTAAAAATAGAGTCTCGCCCAATAACCCGTTTAGAGGTATATGGCATACCTTTCTCCCTGAAAATACGTCAATTTTCGTTAATTCAATTTTTTTTTAGAAACATTTAAGAACCGATTTGCTAGCTGGCGCGATTTTTGTGTGTTAGGTTTCAATTTATTGGTTTGTTGCATAGCATATATATAAATTTGGCACTGCCAACGTGGGGCTACGAAAATTGCTTTTAAAAAAAAATATTTTGGCTCATTATTGCATTTATTTGGCACCCAACGTTTTTTCATTATTCCGGGATTACAGCATTTGCGCGTTCTATATCTTTAAAATTGTCTGTATAATTTGTTTATGTATATTGTTGCACTTGTTTTCGGGTATTACAACCGTGCGTTTTCCTAAAACTTTTCTCTTGTGTTTTAAACTCTCCACATCAATACCATGGCTGAACAACCTGAAAACACCACCAATGAGGATGTATTTCCGTTGGGTTACACGATTGACGACGAGGCAGCGTCGACTCCCGCACGAGAAGATGGTTCCGAGCAGCAAGATGTGATAGATGAAACCAGAATGGAAGGCAGCACAATACAAATAACAGATGACACAACGGACGAGAATCCTAAGACAGAAAAAAATGACCCAATGATGAGGATACTGAACATGTTATCAGGGATGGATAAAAAGATGTCAGGGATGGAGAAAAAGATGTCAGGGATGGATAAAAAGATATCAGGGATGGATAAAAAGATGTCAGAGATGAATGAGAGATGGGAGGATAGATTCGAGAAGTTAGAAACCAAATGGGATCGTAAAGTGGAAGATCTTAAACAAGCAACGGCGAATTTGGAAATCGAAACTAAGAATTTAGCAGTCAGGATGGTCAAGGATGAGGAGAAGATAGAAAAGGTAGAAGAGGTAGTAGTAAGGCATACGCGAGATTTGGTTATGCAGGCAGGCGAGATACTAAGGGTGGAAAATAAGATGACAGACCACATCGAGAGGTTGGAGACGAAGGTAGATAAGAAGCTGGAGGTAGAAGTAAATAAGGTAGTAAAACAAGTTAATGAATATAGTATTAGAGTAGAAAATATTGAAGATGGGGTTAATCATAGGTTAGAAGATTTAGCAAGTCGTTTAAATGTTTCAATGGAACAGTCAATATTACCTTCATATAATAATCCTATTTTTAAAGAATCCTTACCAAAATTTTATAGCAATAATGTAGTTAATGCAATGACATATCTTAGTAATATTAAAAAAGTTTTAGCAAATGTTAATAGTGAGCACAGAAAGTTTGAATTGTTGAGAGCGAGTCTAAAGGAATCAGCATTAAACTGGTGGGATATGATATCTGAAGATGTGGCGACATTTGAAGAATTTGAGCGAGAATTTATCAACCAGTATTGGGGTCAAACGCAACAGATGAGAGCTCGACAAGATCTGATGTTCGGTAGTTATAGGGTAGGAGGATATGAGAGCAGAGAGAACTATATTATAAAAAAATATTCAATCGTTAGACATTTGACACCGAAGATGGTAGAAGAAGATATAGTTACCCAATTAGCTGGACATTTCGACAAAGAAGTGATTCATGCTGTAGCGTTGAGAGGAGTGTAGACCATAAAGGAATTGATTGAGTTGATGAAGAAACTAGATGATGTGGACATACGAGAAAATAGAAACTCTATAAGTCGAAACTTCGGTAGCTATCAAAGGTACGACAACGGCCAGTATTCCAGCCATAAGGAGAGAAATGACAATGCCAACGAAAGAATGAGAAACTATCAGCACCAAAATAACGCAAGCAACAACGGTCAGAATTTTAATCAACAGAGATGGAGAAATCCAGAGTATCGGCGAGAGCAAACATACAGACCGGAAGAAAAGAGGTGGCAGAATACTTACCAGAGGAAGAAGGATTATTCAAACCAGGGAAAAGATTACAAATTCGAAGAGGAGGTCCGAAGAGTTAGAGAGGAAGTTCGTCACGATAAGAGTACCGGAACTATTCCGAAAGATAAAAGACAGATATCAAACCTGGAAATGGAGAAGAAAAAGAGAGAATAAATGCTTTTGAGAGTATTCGTACGGAATTTTATAAAAATTTGATCTTGGTGTTGCCTGATTTCAAGAAACAATTTGTTTTGCGAGTCGACGCATCGAATGTATCTGTTTCAGGAGTTTTAGTTCAGATAGCTGATGGCATTGAAGAACCCATATGTTTTGTTTCCCGAGTCCTAAAGAAGGCTGAGATGAATTATGGAACTGGTGACAAAGAGATGCTGAGCCTAGTCCATTGTGTTACCAAGCTACGTTACTATCTACTTGGAAATCATTTCACAGTCGAGACAGACCATGCTCCTTTGACATCTATATTGACATCGAGGTTTGCTAACTATATATCGCTGGTCACTTTTATTAAACGAATACTCTTTTGATATTAAATATATAAAAGGAGTAAGGAACATCATAGCTGATGCCCTTACAAGAATGTATGACAGTAGAATTAATTTTAATCATGTTGAATTGAATGTTTATGACAAGATTAATGCAACGGGCTTATATCGTTTTGAAAATATTTTGCAAAGTCAGAGAGAAGAGAATTTTGAATTGTTACATGAGAAATTAAGGGATGGAGAAAGTTTCAAGTCATATATTTTGCAGGAAGGGTTGATTAGGAAAATGATACATGACACTCGATTAATTGTTTTGGATCCGAATTACTCTTGCCAAGTAATGAAAGATTTGCATAGAGATTATGGGCATATTGGAGGTCGAAAATTATGGCTTCTGTTCAGAAATGTTTTTTATTGCAAAAATGATCGGAGATTGGCAAAGAAAGTTGTCAGACAGTGTGTCAAGTGCATTTTTTCGAAATCAAAGAATCGTGTTTGCAACAATGAAATCAAATCGATATTAGTGGAGAATGTATTAGATCTTGTTTGTGTTGATTTTATAGGGAATTTGATCCCTGGTGATCAAGGGTATTCCCACATTTTTGTCATTACAGATATTTTTTCGAAATTCGTTAGAATCTACCCTACCCACAGTTACAATACCGATACAGCTCTCGAATGCATACAGAGATTCATCAATCGACATGGAAGAATGAACAGATTGCTCGCTGACAATGCTACTTATTTCCAAAATGAAAAATTTAAAACTACCCTATCTCAACAGAACATAGAAGTTATTTTCTCAAGTATTTGTCATCCTTGTGGAAATCCGAAGGAGAGGTACATTCAGGAGGTCACGAAGTTCCTGAGGTTGCTAACTCATGAACATCACGAAGATTGGGTCCGACATGTTCAATCTGTTGAAGACTTTATCAATCACATACCCCATACGGTTACAGAAGAATGCCCTGCATATCTAATGAATCGCAGAATGCCACCTACTCCATGGGATCCTTTTCCAGAAGAAGCCGATGATTATGATACCAGAGTCCGACGAGTCCGAGAAAAGTTGAGAAGAGCAGCTGATTCCTACGTCCGAAACGAAAACAGTAAGATCACAAAAAGAACCATATTTCATCCTGGAGATACTGTCTTAGTTAAAAGCTATCGTCTTGGGAGAAGAGATCGAGGGAAATGTGCTAAATTAGACCTTCCCTATGTTGGTCCCTACACTGTTGTTCGAAACTTTAATGATGTTACCTACGAGCTTTACACGATGGATGGAAAGAAGAAAATTGGCAGATACCATGTCAGTTCTTTATTACCTTACGATAACAATCCCACATAATTTCCCGAATGAAGATTTTGTCCACGCTATTATTTTTCGTCCCTTACGTAAAGTCCATGTATTTCCTTCACACCCCTATTTATATGTCACCTGTTCACTTTATCATGGCAAAGCGGTTCCAAAGCAGACGGATGGAGCACGAGTTTACCACCCCAGTGCGGGAGGGACGTTTGAGCCTCGGCGTCATCTTCAGGACCTGCAGCATCGCTTTTCGCCATCACAGACACTTCTTTAGAGTGCGTTTCCCCGCGCGTCTAGAACTCAATCCGTCGTGAGTCTAGTGCAGTTTTAGATGTAGATTTTTTTTAATTTTTAAGATAGTTTAAGATTGCTAGTATATTCCAAAGTTTTTCAGTTTTGTTTCAGTGCGGTACAGTCAAAGATGCTCAAATTTCGTTATGAGTTTTGTTTTTTTCAATTTGTTTGGATTTTGTTTTCAGTTTCTACTCAAAGAAATTAGTGCATCATTGACTGGGAGTATGCTACGGTTCTTTCCTGTTTTTAAATTTAATATTTCAGTTTTAAATTCAGCTTTTCATGTTATTAAACTTTTGGATACGAGTGTATGCTCTCACTTGTTAGAGGATATTTTTTTTTGTTTTTTCGACTGTCGTAGCATTGCAGTTTTATTACGAATTAATATTTCATGCTTTAATTTCATGATTTAAATATTAATTGATTTCTCTTAATCTATTCTGTTGAATCTAATCTTTAGTACACCGTTATTTGCTCAGATGTTTATTTTTGATGTTGGTAGCTTTCAAATCTCTTAATTTTGTGTAATTCTGATGTTATTTGATGTTGAATTTGTCTTTTATTCAAAATTTTATTCTTGCGTTGTTTTTGTTTTTCTTCTGTTCAGAGTTTTCCTGGCGAAGTGCACGCTTCTCGTGTGCTTGTGAGTGGAGAGACCATCTGCGTTTTTAGCAGGTTGGACGTTTTGTATACTTTGAGTTTTGTCTTGATTTGATTATTAATTTTTGAGTTTCATTAATTGTGTATTTCGCGATTGTCTGCATAAAACGCAGGTAGTTTTTCACGTTGTAAATTTTGTGATTAGTGATTTAAATAATTGTAAGTAGACTTATATCTAGTAGTTAGAGTATCGAAATCTAGAAGTTTCACGCGAGGTCATTTTTTTTTGGTTCTTTTTCAGAAGTTTTAAAATTTTAAGTTTCTTTAACGTTTGCTGTTTTAATTAATTTTTATTGTTTGGTTCATTTTTTGTATTTGAGAGTTAATTTAATTTCTTTTGCTTGGGATAGCTTCTAGGTGGAGATTGTTAGATTTAAGGTCAGGTTTTTAAAAAAAAATTTTACTCTCTATTTATGAATTGGATATACCTATGTACGTCAAGAATATTAACTGGTTTTACGAAAATATTTTAATTGTTTATTTTGATGAGTTACCTATCTAAAAAATTAAAATCTTCAAGTTCGTGGACAAATTATTCAATTCTGAAATCCACCTTATCTATTAAACATATCACACTCTGCAACCTGAGTGCGTTGTTGAAAACGCAAACAATCTAAAACATATTCTACAAACGAAATAAAGCAGTTTATCACAAATATCCTGGACGTTAAGTATTTATTGGCTAGGGTAAGTAAATCTTAGTTTTCTATTGTGAAAGTGAACCTGAAAGCCTGTGTTGYTTTTAATATGTGCAATGTAAGTACATATCGGGAACGAAATACCTACATATTTTAATTGGGTTGCGTGAGCAATGCTAGTCTAGGTAAACAGAGGTAACATCAGCACTTCCTTTGTAAATACCAAGCGTGCAACAAAGATTGTAGCGTCCCGAGATACGGAATATGCTGAATCGAACTATAGATAGGTATAGGAATAATTAACATAATCTATAACATAAACATAAACAGACAAAATGATAGACTAATAATTTGACAGGAAATTCAAACGCACTATCGTTAAAGGTCTAATTAGCAGATAGTTTTCATAAAATTAGAAACAAATACAGAACCAGTACGCTTCAATCTTTGTTACTCGCACTGTAGTATAACTTGAAGACCATAGCAGATAGAATAGTGCTGCTCGTAGAGAATTTCATGCTCTTCAAAAAAGGACTTTGATGGCTTGCGCCGTTGAAACTGTGTCTACAAAAGAAGCAAAAATATCTTGAAGAAATTGCTGTTTTGTAGACGCGGCCAGACGCGGCGCAAGCAATGAAAAATTTGTGAGGCCTTTTTTGTAGAGCATGACAGTCCCTTAGAGCACTATTCTATCTGTCATGGTTTTCAAATTATACTATTTTTCATCATTATTATCATACGTTATATCTTCTAATTAGACCTTCACCATAATGCGTTTGAATTTGCTGTGAAGTAATGTATTAGCATGTATTAGTCTGTCATTTTGTCTGTTTCTATCAACAATCGCGTTATTGTGCATTGTACAAAAAATGCATATTTTCGTTAAGTACCTATTTTGAAATTGAAATCTACTTCAACTTCCCCAATCAAACATTTATTTATTCTAAAATGCATGTTTTTTAAATTGTTTATGTGCAATATTATCTTATGCAGAAGTATGTAATGAATTTATTAATTATGCAACTGTAATTTGTACAGAATTGCCCTTGGAAATAAGTTTCATTATTCTGACGGAAATTGCAAGTAATACTAAACCAAGCGACGGACGGGGTAATATTGCAAAATTTATATATTCAGTTAGGACGAAACATTACGTTCTTCCATATCTTTGTGCTAATGTAGAAATGAATGTTCATTTTACATATTGCACGGGCTAAGGAAAGCATATACGAATGCGAATGAGCTATCCTACTATCTATCATCCCATATTTTATATTTAACTTAAAACTCGGGAATAGTATGTACGCGAGCGAGCATATCTTCTAAAGCGGAATTAATTTTCTGGAGTATGCGTTATATCCCGTTTCGTTGCTAATGTTTTAAGTCATTATTGCAGATCTCAAAGGGGCTTTCCGCCGTGTGCCTCTAGTTGTGAAGATATACTGTACATATTCGTAAATGAATATACTTACACCCAGTATACTTGTAAAGTTTCGGACTTGTATGATTTAAACCACTGTTCATAACTTTCCGAAGAAGGAGAAGCACGTATATAGTTTAGAGTAGCTGAGAGTAATATAGTACAGTATAGTACAGCTAAATTTTTTCATATGCTGTTGTTAAACATCTGATAATTTTTTAGTATTTGCATTGAATCGTTCGTTTCAGTCATAAGCATGATTCCTCATGAATCGACCGTCGCTTAATTTCTTATTTTGACTGTAGTATACATACATATGTATGTGTGAATGATACCTATGTATGTATGTACTACTGTGTTCAGGAAAGATATTTAACGGTAATGATTTCCTCTAGATGGACGAACTTGAATAATTTTGATAATGAAACTATCAACCTTTACCGATATTTAACGAAATACAAATATTGGTTATAGTAGTGCGTTTGGTGCGTTATTATTACTTTAATTGCATCGTATTGTTAGGAGATATTTTGCACTTGTATTTTAACTGGAAACGATCGCAATTGTGTTTCTTTAAACGCAACTTTGTAAGTTTTGTGACTAGTAATAATCACTTTTCCTTGATCATACGAGTAGAAGAAACAAATAGAATAAATTATAGGAGTTATTCCAATCCAATATTTTTAGCAAATCGTGGAGTTGACTTCTTGTACCGTGTGTCCCAATTTCGATGCTTACCATTGGTATCTCGGTTATTAGGATACATAGAGCAATGGTTAAATGGGGAATATTTTGCAGAATTCAATCCTCGCAACTAATCTTGTTTCAAATTTGACTCAACTTTTTTCATTTTTTAAAATTTTGAAAAATCAAATTGGTATTTGTCGATTTCGTTATTCCTCAATAACTGAATAACGCTTAATCTGACCTCTTTTAAAGTTGCTGTTAACTAAAAATATTTTAGGCATGTTATACATCGTTAAAAAGCACTTTTTAAGCGTTATCTAACAAATCCAAAATCCAATATGGTCACCATGTAAAAAACAAAAATTAGCGCGAATAACTTAAAAACAAACGACAATCAAGGATTTCTGTTTATATCAAAAGTTTGGTCTTAAAAATAGTGTCTCAACAATGTAAACAGGTCAGATTAAACGATATTCAGTTATTGAGGAATAACGAAATCGATAAATACCAATTTGATTTTTCAAAATGTTTAAAAATGAAAAAAGTTGAGTCAAATTTGAAACAAGATTAGTTGCGAGGATTTGATTCTGCAAAATATTCCCCATTTAACCATTGCTCTATATATTCTAATAACCGAGATACCGAAATTGGGACACACGATATATGAAATCAATCTGCTGTTGTTACCTGTCCTAAACACGCAAGCTTTACCTACATACATATGTCATTGCTGAGCATACACTTTTATGGTCAGCAGTGACTGAACTAAGTTTGGATAGCTGTGTCTGGAAATGTCCAAAAAAGGTTTTTGTCCAATAAAATGCACATATGTTTTCTATTTTGCAAGCTGGTGTTCTGACGTTGAAGTTCTATTACGGAAAAGTGTTTTGTTTCAGAATTTTTCTGCACCAGAACTCGATACTCCGAGTCGTGTGAATTGTACTTTGACTAGTCGTCCATGATGCAGTTTGGCAGCTATACTGTTTGTTGATGTGTCTCACAATTTTCTTTTTTTTAAGGTCTCGTAGAACTTTTTGGTCTTGAAGATGATGCACGGTGATGGCGCCATTTGCGTGCTACAAGTGGAGTTCTTCTATGGCATATGTATTAGTGTGTTAGTCCAACTAGCACTTCCATTAAAATCATTTGAGTAGTTGTACGAGGAGAATTTATTAAGTACGTCACAAATTGCTGCGAGAAAACTAAAAATAGTTAGAGAAGTCATAACGTTCACCCAACGAAATGGTTTTTGTTGTTTTATTTTGGTTACAATAAACACAATTTTAGTGTCTTTAATCAAAATATTTCTTGTTACATGCATCTTGTTGCACCAACAACAAATTTTTGTTGAAGAAATAGCAAAACAAAAAAACATTGGGTTAAGAACTATTTTGTCTTAAATGTTGTAACAAAGTTTTATGTTTCAGTAACAAAGTTTTATGTTTCAGTAAACAAAAATAACATAACAGCGACACTTTCTTCCCCTAACCAAATTAATTCGTCGACTGTATTTAAACACAAAACGTTGATGAATCAACATTGTTTTTGTTGATTCAATGCATTAGTTTCTCTGAGTGTACAATCCACCTTTATGCTACACAAGTGACAGTCACCGTATACTCTGGAGAAACAGCCCGCTGTTTTCCGCCTTTTTTCCGGACAAAACGATTTCCTGCACGATATAAGGAACTACAGCTACATTACTACAACTATAAGGAAATGTTTCCTGTACACGGTAAAAAATATTATGGATAAGTGGGTCGACAAATTCTGTCAAAGACAACCAGCAAACTGGCCGCTCCATTCAGGTTGCCATAGATGCAATATTTAGACTGGCGAAGGAGGTGCTCTCATCGTTTGGTCCACGTGCTGAACTATACGATGTCCGATGATTTCCTGAAAAGTTCCGAAAAAAAAGGAAACTGACCAAAGAACACAAAAGGATTCGCATGGACTTGTCGTACCGTTTGCCTACACAGGCAATGTTCTTGTAGGCCAAAATGATTTTCTGCACAAGACATTCACAAGAAAATGGCTCCCGTTTGAGATGAAAACGATTCAACAATAGATGTAATAACTGAAATAGGGTGTTCTTATGGTTTAGGCCACAAACTGATACAAGATCGTTTGAATTTACAAAAAGTTTGACCATGGTAATGACTGGGAACATCGAAGGATTCGAATAGGCTTGTCCTTGCAGGACCTCTCTTAGTATTCAGAGAAAAGCGAGGCTATGCTTAACAGAACTGTTACTGGTAGCATATCATAGGCCCATCACTACCATTCCGAAGCAAAAGTGCTTCAATACAGTGGAAATATCCTTCTTCAGCAGGAATAGAGAAATTCAGAATTGCAGAGGTTGAGCCTTGTTTGAAGAAAATGAGAGATAAGATTGTGCCCTCTGATGGTAAGCTTACGTTTACCTTGTTCTGAGATTCTTAAGGGAAGGTTCCTAACCCATATTCAGAATAGAAATACGAAAATTGGAATAAATTTGACTTGTTCGAATTGCAAGTGTTATCATTGACCTAACAAGTGGAAAAACTATCTGGATAATAAGATAAGTTAAAAGGTCATAAAAATACATATATTAATAGAAATAAGATCAATCATTTGTTGCTCTGGATGTAATTCGACGGAAACGCCTTTAACTTGAGAGGAATAATGTTCTATCGTAGTAATGCCAAGCAACTTCAGGCTATCTGACCCAGCACAGAATTAGAGTGGGAGTTTTTTAAACATCCTTACCTAGTCCTAAGCGATTATTATCTGTTTGGGGCGGCATACATTTCGGGGGGTGGTGACAACATGTAGGTACACACGTGATCCAGACACCAGGCAACTGATTTATCTCTGAATATTGAACTGAATTATTTTCATAGCAGCTTTTTGTGATCCACTTTCTGATCTTTCGTCGTACATTGCTTCTGTGCTTTTCAAACAGTTTCTGCAATTTGATATTCCGCTGTCGTTTTGTTGTTTTTT
>ML215479.1:0-15486 GCA_004785975.1 Popillia japonica | reverse complement strand
ATTGTTTCAGAGATTTTGAATTAGGACGTCTTTTCGGGAACACCATGTTCTCTAGATTTGACCATAATTTATAATTTAAAGGGTTAAGATCCGGATTAGAGGAAGGCCAATCATTCGGTGAAATATAATTGATAATTATATATTTGTCGGCTAGCACCGAATACACGGCTGCTGAGGTTTTAACCTCTTTTGCACGAAAATGAATGTATGTCGCTCCTCCATAAATAACTCCCCACCAAACCATTACAAATGGAGGATAATGACTTCTTTGTAGCCCTGGAACCAACTACTTTGCTTCAATCGATCTTGCAAAACTCTTTTCATTTTGTTTATTAAAAGATTCTCTAGCAATGAAGATCTTCTCGTCGGCGAAAAGGATTCGTCGATGTTGTCCATTTGTGTATCGAGCCAGAAGTTGTTTTGATTTTTGTTTTCGTTTCCTTTTCAAAACATCTGTAAGAAAATCCCCCGTGTGTCTTTTATATGCTCTTAGTCGAAGGTCCTGATTTATGCTATAATTGATTGAGTTGATATTTTTATTTCATTCCATGTGACTTTTTGTTTCCTTAATGGATTACGTATAATTCGTGCGTTTACTGCTTTAATTGCTTGTTGAGTTCTAACATTCCAGATCTTTGACGATCGATAACATTACTGGCAATACTCTATTATTTCATAGCCTGGAATACGAACATACAAGTAATTTCTAATGTCTGTAACGCTTTGAAAATTGAGGATCGTGTTGGCGTGATGTATGCATAAAGTTTTGAAACAGTATTTATGGTAGCACTACGTATTTATAATAATTAGTGGATAATTAGAACTGCCAATATAGACTTTATGGGGATTTCTTGTGTAACAAAAATTAAAATTATGCCTCCTCACAACACCATTTCTGTGAAATGTGCAAATCCATCGTCTGTAAAAAGTACAAAATTAATAACCGTTTTCGGCTATCTGTAGCTGTTCCCATCAACAAAAAGTAATTCTTTTGTGAAGACCATTTCCGGTACTTTCTTGATGCAGTTGCATAGGGTAGGAAAGTTCCCTCCCTACCATATGCTGAAGACTTACTGAAGACATTTATCGGCGGATGATTTCTTTAATACTAGATCCTTACTTAATTATCCTAGGCTAATTTGTGGATTTTCTGGTAGACCGTCAGTTAATTTTCTTCATTTAAAACATTTTTATTTTGGTTCACTTCTCGTAAGCCACGCTTCTAATACGATCAAATATTTTTCGTTTATTTTCTGCCGAATTCTCTCATCAGGAGGTATACTTTTCGGATACTTTAGCGCATACACTTGTGAAGGCAGAACCCGAAACATTCACAAATAATATAGACCATAGTTACTACTTCTTGACAAGGGTAATTTATTGTGGTTCACAAATACGAATATTACTCACTAATGTGTAGCAACTCAACGATTACTTAGCAATAGTCAGAATTCGTACTTAATCGAATCCCAGACGCCTAGTAATTTCACATTTTCCTATTTCTGACACTTCAATTGCAATTTGGAAAAAAAAAACAACCAAAGATACATACTAGTAAATTAAATAAAAAAAAATAAATTGGCAAATGTTGATATTAAAATGAAATTTTTGGACATTTTGTATAAAGAACACGAAGTATTAAAGTCTTCTAAGATAAAATCATACCAGGTTAGACAAAATTTTATTAAAAATAAATTTAAAATCACCGGAGAATTAAAATTTATCTAAAGTAGTGATTTCGACAAAAAAAATATATGAAAAATTCAATAACATAGTAACGTCACATTCCAGAGCTAAAGTATTTGAGGGGTGAATTAAACAGTCGAAAGTGCACTCATTTCAATAGAAATAAGTAGGTCATTCATTTAAAAAAAAAAAGATAATTACGTCGTACGCTTTTTTGGGACACCCTATATAGGTCAAATTAATCTTAAAATGTCGTCCTTTTATGCTCACAAACGTCAATCAAAATTTCTATTGGGTTATCAATATACGTACAATCGAAGAATCTCAAAGCCTGGACAGCCTGTATTTCCTTCGTCATTTTCTGTTATCACATTCATCTAACGCAAATGAGAAAAGTTTGCCTGTCTTATCGATCTAAAAATATTAGATATTTTTTCAAACAAAAATCTGTTTTTGATGTAATTTCTCTTGAAAACCGTACAGAGGTCGAATTGGTGTTCAGTTGTATTTGGTTTATCCATCAACCTAATTCCAATAATCGATTATGTTGATGTATTACCTCTATAGACTACCAGATATTTACTTTTTTTATTTAACTGCCTATATATATGTATAGGAAGTATGAGCCACATATTTTTAAATATCTTACTTCTATATAAGTCATAAAAAATACATAACTCCAACATTATCTGTCTTAATTTCAGGTCACATTATACTTGTCTTTGCGGCAAAAGCTTTTATGTTATGCTTGACCTAAAAGGATAGTTGGTAATCAACGTATAGAAATATTGTTCTAACGCCAAATGACGGTAGTCACGTAGGTGCGTCAATTAACGTGTAATGTGTTGGAAGTGAAAAGTACGAGGCATACAGTATCAAAAGTGCTGCTGTTATGTAAGTACAGGCTGTTCCAAATTACGGGCATGCTATTACACTTTGAAGAAGTACAATTTTTTATGCCAAATCATATTCTCTTTTAAAAATGATCTATGATCTATAGAAACAGAAAACGCAATTTTGTTATAACAACGTTGTATGTAACACTATATATTTCATTGTTTAAAATCTCTACGACAGTACTGTTACATTTTGAATTAAACGCTTCATCTAAGTTTGACCATTTTCAGTTTCTTTTCCTTATTACTTGCATAATGGTAATACTAGTTAAAGCTTTTGGATTTGTTTGTATATCTTTTTTTACTTCTCCGTACTACAGAGCTTCTTTTCTGCTTGCTCTCACCCGTTTTTCTTCGAAATTTGTTTCTTCAATTACTTCATGTGTATTTGATGGAGAGCTGAAACTATGGAATAGTATAGAACAAAACTAGAATAACCCGAAACAACTTCCCAAATGTTGAGTTTCAAAAAGTGGGGAACCAAGTACATACATATATAAGAAAAGGTGTTTTTTCTCAAATATTATCAGAATACAAGGTCCTGGCCAAAGATTGAAACAACATTGAACAAAGTTAAAACAATCTAATATCTTCAATATGCAAATTAAAATATACGCAAAGAACCAACTTTGCCGAAGCGTCTGCTTGGAATTCTGAATAAGTTGTGTTTGACAGCACGCGTTGCATTGCACCGTTATTGAAAGTGACACTTATCAGCAAATTAAACTTAACAGAAACAGAAATGTATTCTCAATAATTCTGAAACCATCTTTACTAAAATACTAATAAGTATTACAAACTGAGAAGATAATTGTTTACAAACAAAACAACTTTTTAAAGGCAATATTTGCAATATCCGCTTCTTTGATTCTTTGATTCAATTTCCCGGAGGTTTTTCTGATTTTTCTGTAGTTTACCGAATTCCATGACAAATGGGGAAATGTACATAGCATCATCTTAACCCGGTTTACAGTAGGCGTAATAATACTACTCACTTTAATATGTAATGTTTGTCCAATTATTAAATCTATGAAGGTTTTGCTATATTATAATAAACGAATTCGATTCGGAAATAACTGCATACAAATATACATATATCTTTACAAATTTGTCGTACTTATGTCGTATTGACCCTTTATTGATGTAGTTCAATTACATAAGTATTTAATATATAACATAGATCTTTTAAAGACTATAGAAAGGTGATTAATTTGCTTTTCTATATTTCTATATAGCTAGAGTGTTGATCCTATTCACTAATGTTTTCATCGCTAATTAATCGATCATGGAGAGTTTGAAAAAATTCTAAAATACAAATTTATAGATGCAAGTACGAAGATGAAAGAGAGTATCAAGAAGAAAGATAGTACATATAAAGAATATGAAGAAGAACTAATGTCATGCCATATCACACTAATTTACTGCACAGTTCTAAATACTACTGTACAGTAAACCAAAGATCTGGTACACCTAAAAATCTATTCCCAGGCGTGGTAGTCAATTAATAATTAATTAATTAATCTAACGAGTAGTATTGGCAGCTTTAAACTGTCAGTTTTCTTCAAACACACAATACATAACACTTAAAATACCGATGTTTAATCTCATTTTAAAATCAGCAGAATGATTGCTGCTCCTTGTTTTCTCAATAAATTCGGCTGTATTTTTTATATACAAGTTTACAAAATTACACGTGATTTAAGCACGCTTTCTCTTAATTAAAAACGCACGTCATTCTCGTGTGTATTGATGTACATATACGTACGATTCTTATCTCCGGGTCATAATAATTAAGTCGGTCTTCGTGCATACGTACAAAAACTTACATTAACCTGAGTTCCTAAAACTGGTGATCGCATAAATTGGTACAGACGAGCATGGCATTATAAGTAAATGCTGTATAAATAGGCTTGGTACGCGCACATTATATGATTAAAGATAGTGCAAGATTAGCTTCAAGAAGATAATTTTCTTGCGATTGATTTATGATATATATCTAAACCTGAAATAGCAATATATCTGAACAACAATTTATGATATATGTAGGTATACGTGTAACATATTAAAGTACTCTTCTATTTTACAGGTAATTATGCTTCCGATAAACACCAATTAAAGAGGATAGCCGCCAAGTAAACCAAAATCTTTAATTCTAATTGTAATAGTTAGTAATTTATTAGAACACGATAGTATTTATTTTAGATTTTTAAGTTTAGATATAAGCACATATGTACATCTTACAATTGGTACCTTCTATTCGTATGTCATTTTGTAAATACGAAAAAGCATTTATTTTTATTTAACTGTATAATATAGTTAATCTAGGCGCTCATTGTTATGGCAAACATGCAATTTTTCTAATATTGTTATAATGTTGTTGATGTGAATAAACTAAGTCAATTTGTTGCATATATACGCAAATTAATGAATCAATTCCTAGGTAAAATGCCAATTTCAGGATATTCTATATTTTTCAAAATGACTACACAGTATTCATGCAAAATATAGAAATGATTCAAATAAGTTATTGAAAATGGTTTAAGATATAACAACAGATGTTCGTGCTCCTGACTGTTTCAAATAAAGTGCTTTTTTCTCTTTCCTTTCCTTCTTCCTACCTCATTTAAAGAATCAGAAATACAGTTATTGTGGTGGGATACGATATGAATTTTTGTTTTATCAACAATTAGCATAAATACATAATTGTACGCTGAAGATATTGTCAACTTCATTTACTTCTGAAATTTGTAAAATAGAAGTGGATATGTTTTCAAGAAATGATTTATTGTTATCCATTCTCAATAAAAAAAAAATGTGAAAAGTATTATGTGTTAATATTATGCATATTGTCTTAAAGAAGCCAAACCACTTGATTACTGATTATCTACGGCCGAGAGTCTAATCGTACTCAAATTACACAGCGAGTGTTCCAGTGCTAGCCAGACAAGCGGTACCGAAAGAAGTTGCTGCCACAAGCATTGCATAAAAAGAAAACTGTAGATTATCTTCTTCAGTTTATTAATTGATTGTACAACGTCGAAGACTCTATACATGCATAATCATGTTTTCGTCGATAACCCGCTAGTAAGGCCGTCAATTTTGTCTACAGCACGCGTAGAAGTTCCTTATATTTCATACGGATCTCAAATAACAGCCAGCATTAAATTTAATTTTAACTTAAGAAATAAAACCAAATTCTAATCTGTACATATAGCTGCTAAGAATTAATAGAAATATTTTGAAATGTCAAAAAAGGAACTGAAAACTGTATACAGATGACTTCTTAAATAGGACCGAGGTCCAAAATATAAGATAGGTGGAGGAGACATTGTTGATATATATATCATCCTCTCATTCTCTATTACGTGCGCTTTCTTGACAATTTGCCAGTTCCAGTAGTTACTCTTACCATACAGGTCAGTTACTGTACGTAGATTGGTGAATCCTATGTAGTTGCTAATGCCAATCAAACACTTAACAATCTACAAAGTGAGTTTGACATATCAACTCCAATAATTTACTTCATATATTGCTTAAATATGTTATGTGAAAATGGTTTACAGTATTATCGAGAAAATAAAGCTTCAATTTTCAAAATCGATAGATCGAAAATGACTAAAGCAACAGAACAGAAGTTTAAACGTAATAATTTCTTTGTGTCAATTACAAAAGGCGACTGGATTTTCACACGTATCGGTACGCCAATTGACAAAGATTCATAACTTTCATTTGTATAAAGTAAAGATTGGGTAGGAATTTGGGGCGGATGATTACAATTTTGCTAACTTATCACAAACATGTGAAAAGAAAATGACGACGAATGCATTTTCGAATGGACCACTTAATTAAATGAAATCTCCGATAGCGGAGTCATGAGAACCCTTACTATTTTAAAGAGAGAGATTGAAAAATTAAATATTTGGTTTGGGATACATAGAGGTGCCATTTTGTTTGCTGAAGACTCTCATCGAGCCATTATCTAAAGAACTTGAAAACAACACTTATACTCCATAAGTATAACTATACAAACAAATGGAGCATCACTACAGTATTATGCCAACGCTGGAAATTACTCAATTCGAGTCACTGGATTTGCAGATGTGGAACAATAGAAGTGACTACGTTCACAATATTTAACTAATTCCTACATACAATTTATCAAAATTCTTATCCCAAATTCTTAGTAATATTTAGGAAATTCAGAGAACCGTATAAGAAATTCGTGGGAATCTGTTAAGTACGTAGATAAAAAAATGGTACCACATAATTACTAATTAGTAAGTTTGGATGTGGTATCATTTTTCACTAATATAGCTTTAGATTTAGCTTTATCTAGTATAGATAAAAAATGGGATTTAATAAAAAATCATACAAATTTACCGAAAAATGAATTCATGTTGCCTGCAAAACTGTGCTTAAATTCTACCTATTTTCAATGACACAATATACAAATAAATTTTTGGAACTGCAGTGGGTTCTCCATTATCTGCTGTAATAGGAAATTTAGTAATGGAGGATCTTGAGCAAGATTCTTTAAGTAAATTAAATTGACATGTTGAATTTTACAAGCGGTGTGTAGATGATTGAATATGTTGCATACTGTTAGGTAAAAGTGATCATGTTATACACACATTTAATTCCTCTCATGATAGATTAAAATTTACGTTTGAAAAAGAAAATCAAAATTCTAAACATTTTTTAAATCTTAAAATAATACATAATAACACGACCCTAAAAACAAACTGCTATTCAAAGACTTCGGTAAATTTAATGAAAAAGCGTAATTAAGAGTTTAGTTCACCAAGCTATTAAATTAGCACATCCTAATTTTAGGAAGAGAATTTAACCAAAGTTAGATCAATTCTAGACAAACATAGTTATCCGAAAGAATTTTACGAGAAACTAATAAAGAAACGTATACATAAAATATACAACACAGGCACTAAACAAAACAGTAATGTATATCATACAATTCCATATATCAACGACTTAAGTGAGAAAATTTAATACGAATTTAAAAAATCAGATATAAACATTACATTTACACCAAATAATAACAGATATTTACAAATTTGAAAACAGATTAAAAAAGATAATCAAAGTAATGTCGTATATAAATTAGAATGCAAAGACTGTGATAAATGTTACGTAGGGCAAACTAGACAGTATTTAAAAAAACCACTGTATAATCATCAATACACTGTAACGCATATCATAACCGCGAAAACTGCTTTGTCTAAGTATTCTAAAGACTTACGACATAACTTTGATTTTGAAATGATAAGATTAAAAAAAAAAGAAAATAGTTATAAAAAGAGATTAATATATGAAATTATATATGTACTTTAAAAGAGAAAATAACGCGGTCAATTTTAGAACAGATATAGAAAATTTAAGTATTATTTATAATAATTTAATCACCAAATCACGACTGAATTTTATCAAATTAAGCTCTTGACTGGGTTTTTTTGCCATGTCTTTCCCTAGTCCTTGAACAGAATTGTTAGAGCTTGACAAAAAATACATTGAGATAAGGATCATTATTCTTATGATGTTAAATTTGCATTTCAAAAATCTTAAATTGTCCACTATATTGTAAACATATTTTTGTATGTCACTGAACTTCCTTGTCTGTAGATAATTTTGTTGATAGGCATGCCTAGTTATTTATTTATTATTTGACACGAATGAAATGTCAATTTTATTCCACTGACGAAGTTGTAACGAAAACCAAATTATATTGTAAAGGTTTTGGAATAAGTTTGATCTTTATTCGTATGAGAGTGTTGTAATTGACCTAGAAGTAGAAAAAATATCAGGAAAATAAGGCAGGGTTTATTTATTTATTGTACATAACAGAGAACCCAAATAGTACATAACAATAAGATTATATTAATAAGATACACACATATTTAACCAAAACTATACAATGTAATAAGTACAAAATCTACATAGATTATTAAAATTATGTATTAAATAATTATGGTTTTCACAAAACTAAACCTAGGCAAGTGCAATCGCGGATACCCATCCCATGATACACAATGTATGTATGAATCATGTCGAGTTAAAAGGTCGATTCCGAATGAACGCCGTAAAGCAGCCATAAGGAACGTAATAGATATCAATGTCAGTCAAGGTGTTGAATTCGACAAATAATCTGTCTGATGGGTTATGCTTACCATATTCAGTTCGATGGAAAGAAACGTAGAACGTTTCTGATGATAGGAAATGAAAAAATTGTACCCGAAGACCTACAGATTCTACCAGCTGTGGGTAGTCAAAACGATTGTGAAGAATCTGGTATCCAAATTAAAGAATGGAAAGTCTACGTTAGATATTTTGAGCCTTTCGTTATAGCTAAGGACGTTTTTATTAATATGTAATAATAGAAAATTAACTAATTTTCTCTGTACGCGCTCAAGTCTACTAATATGAAAGCTATAGTAAGGTGACCAAATCACACAGCAATACTCCAGCACAGGTTTGACCATAGAGTTAAACAAAGTAATAATGGCAAACACGTTGTTAAAATCAGAGCACATACTTTGATAAAGCTGCATACAGGTTTATTGAACGCGATACGATCGAGTTAATGTGAGAATGAAATGTGAAACAGCTCCCAAATCTTTGACTTCGGTCACACGACACAATGGGATACCTTCTAATATGTAATTGAAACCAATGGGGAAGAACTCTTAGAGAAAGAGATAGCTTGACATTTGGATATATTAAGCCAAAGCTAGTTATTAGAGCACTTCTCAATAAGCCTATCCAGATTATGTAGTAAACAGTTATAGAAGAAACAGCTGCAAACATTTTCAAATCGCCCGCATATGCCAAAGGCGTCAGAGAATACGCCATGCCGTCATGTGGCTTCCCTGAAGAACTCGACGAATCTGGACTGCGCAGACGCTTCACTATTTGCATTCTATCTTGCAGGTATGATGCTATCCAACACAGCAGTGTACCCTCGTGTACTGCCGTACAGAGATAATTTATGGATTATTAATGAGTGATCAACTTAAGCAGAAGCTTTTCCAAAGTCCACATCTACCGCATCCACCTGCTGCCCGGACTCTAACATGCTGCCAATGAAACTAGAAAATTGAAGTCAATTTGTTAGGATACTGCGTCCAGAGAAGAATTCGCGCTGGTTAACATTGATAACATTACGGTAAGTATTAAAGATTGCTTCGGATACTAATGTTCAAACATCTTAGATATATAGCGCAGTAGAGATATTGGGCGATAATTTTCAAGTGAAGACTTGTCACCAGATTTATATATTGGAAAAACATGGGCTAATTTCCAATGGTTGGGAAATTCGCCTAAATTCAGAAAGTATTGAAATAACACATACAAAGGATATGCTAGCGTAGGACTACACATCTCTAAAAAAATATTTCGAAATGTAATCCGGGCCTGAGCTCAAACGTCCCTTCAAATTTATAAGCTTGTTAAATACTAGATGTGGATTTATATGCATATGGTTTAGTGTAAAGTTATTTGCCAAAAAGATGGTTCACAAATGAAAGTATCAGCAACCCGGGGTTTATTATACACTGATCTAAAAAAAAAATTCATACAAATTACATATGTATATCACCAACATCCGTAGCTGAAGTGCCATTGTACGTAACTGTGTGGAGAATGGTACCCGTCCTCTGTTTGCTTTTTACGAAGTTCCAGAAGGCATTTACATTAGTAGAGATAGCATTTTGAGTAAATGAAAAGAATCTTTTGTAGTCATTTTCAATTGCGATTTTAGCTTCTGTACGTATACATTTATTAGATTGTAGTATATTTATATCAAGAAAATTTTTGTATCTATTATAACCTACCATCCGATTAAGGGGAGCAAATACTAAGTGTTATAGAGTCTGAGTCCGTAGGTGGCTTGGATATCACACTGCCGCCAGCTTTTAGACAGTGGAGATAGGGCGGATAGTTAAGAAAGGGCACTTGTTGGTTGAAAAGGTAAACACTCTAATTAGGTTAAAGATTGGTTATAATAAATATATGAACATGTATCCAAATTGACGAATGTATACATAAAATATGAAAAGAATTATTGGTTAACAAAACCAGTTACCGAGCAATGATTGAATTAATATACAAATCGCAGTAAGTACATACACTAATAAACGCCAGTGATATGGGGTTTAAACTACATTCGAGGATATTTGTAATAATCCTAACTAAGGTAAAAATGTGAAATGTATAATGTAAACTATCTTAATTATAACGATATGATGTCAAAATACTAATTTTATACCTTAAATATTAAATATGCAGTATTAACCCAAAAGAATTTAGGAAATTACCAGCCAAAGTTTAACTACATTAAATAAATCACATTAAAGGGTACTTATCGAGTCTTGCTGGCTAGGAGCTTGATTTGATATTATCGCAAGCGAAAAGTATTATAACCCTCAATATTCTTAGCCGTAGTCTTCGCTGGGGTTTTCGGAGACCACAATGAACCCGAATGAAATAAATATCACAAACAAAATACTCAAGATAACTTGAGGGGTTCCTACTATGCCATCCACAATGCGCCAGTTGATGCCAGGAAAATTGAAGTCAGCTACAATGTACAGACGTCGCATCATAAAGGGTTCCAACCTAGAACGGAAAGCCAGTATGATACTTTTACGTCGGACGATACGTTTCTAGTACGTGTAGGGCTTATCTATAGGAAAAGCAACAGAATGTCACATTCTGACATTTACACAAATGTCTATTATAGTAAACATTAGTATACCTACTACTTGATATAAAAATATTGGGTAGACTTTCGCCTTTAGGTTGGAAACCTTTATCATGCGACGTCTGTACATTGCCGCATTTGAGTAGAGAGTGGTCAAAAAGTCGATATTGTGGAGAACAACAACATACTCTTGCAAATTCGATAACGGTAGCATATAAATCGCCCCGATAATGGCTACGTGCTCGTTGTGGGCCAGTACAACGCAAATCATTTCAGCATCCGTGTTTGGTAATGTTACTAAGGAGGATTGCACATTATGTTGTACAGCTATCAGTACGCCTCCACCACGAGTAACCATCGCCAAACAGCTCAGAACTTGCAATATTTTGATGCCGCCATGTTTCAGACAAGATAACTATATCGAAATTTCCAGCAGAACAATTGTTGTAGAATTCATTAGTTTTATATTATTATATATTATATAATTATATTAACATTAATCGAAAAAGATCATGGCCTGCCAAGCATGATGCACCAGCACAAACCATATCGAAAGGTGAATTGCACTATGAAAACTCATGCTGTCAATTTGGTAGGGTTACAAAGATGTGTATTTTGAGCTGCTTCCAAGAGACAAACGATCAACTCAGATGATTATTGTGAAAAAATTATATACTTATGTACTTAAGACTACTTAGTACTCACTCATTAGTGATAGAAGGTTACTCAATGATAATGTGCTTATATCCTTATCACATGTATTGCAATACTTTTTTGCAAATAAAGTTAACGAATAGACCGTTTTATATAAAATTTTTATATTTTACATCTTTCTATTTAATTAGAGGGCCCTAAATTGTAGTTAATACGGCAAATGAATTCGTCTATTGTAGGTAGGTGAACCCTATCTACGCAATAATAGTAAGTGAATTATCTCCACAGACAGCGGATTATGTTCATAATGGATGTAATTACAGTTGTAAAGACTTTGAAAGTTAGTTTCTTATACAATTTTGAATATATTGAATATAATATGACGGGGTGGCGCGGCGTTCGGCAATGAGAGATATAAAAAACAGTAATCACCAAATGAACATCAAATTGATGGAGCCACTGTAGCTTTTTCTTTAATGTAAAGTACCTGCACTATTTTTAGAAATAGTAGTTGTGTTTGTTATTCTTGTAAATCGACTGCAGCTTGCTACGTCAATTTAGTAGCGCACCTGGCTGGATTCAAAGTAATACGTACACACACTAAAGTGCATCGGGCTAAAATAAGCTTGTTTATAATAAAAGTCGAATCAAATTTGTATTAGGGTAAAGTATGTAAGTAATTGTACGAATGAAATAAATGTAACAGCCTGTAATCAAACGTTAAATATTCATTAGTTATGTTCTGTATAGCTCTAGTATTGCTATTTCAATTTCATGTGTATTTCGATTTCATGAGTGACCAACTAGGTCGAATTCATGAGTGAGAATATACCAATTATTAGAGTTTTCGGGTGGTGATTGTCATGGGTTCTAATAAATATACGAAAATGCACAAAATATACAAATAAAACTCGGCGTTTCGCTAACACTGTAAGTGGCTCCTTCAGGAGCAAAAGAGCGATCGTTCAGTTACTTTTGCACACAATAATCCATAACTATGCTTAATTTGTTGGGGTGCCTTCTTTCTTATTAGAGAACTTTAATTGTCATCACATCTCATGGGACTGTGGTTAATCGGACACCTAGGATAAACCTTTGTTCAACATAACTGATAGTTATAATCTGGTTATCTTAAACGATTTTCGTCCTACTCTTCTTAAACACCGGGCTCTTGTTCCAGCATGATTGATCTTTCAGTGTGTTCCCTCGATATATCCTTATCATCATATGCTAGTACTCTTAAGGACAGATTAGGGATTTATCATTTTCCAATTATCGCTAAAGTATTGTTCAATAATTCGGTTTCTGTTAGTAGTCTTCATTTTGGTCCTAGACTTAATATTAAAAAGGCGGATTGGGTTGGCTTTTCTGCTGCAGTGGACGGATTTCTACTGTCACAGTCCAGTCTAATTTCTTATAACTCCTTCATATCGTGTGTCAATTACACTGCTATTTTGTTAAAATTTTGCAAATGGGAACCCCTCTTCTTGGTAGAAAAATTCTGTTCAAAAGTTAATAATAATATAGAATCTCTCTTCATCGCAAAACGCCATATTGCAAGAGTGAAGCATTTCCTTATTACAAAGAAACGATTAAGTTTTAGGGAGTATTGTGCGACTATGATCAGAGACACTCCTTCTGGTGAGATTTAGAAAACCATTAGGAAATTTAAATGGACCTTTTTGTGCGCCAGTTTTCGTTCCTCCAATTCAGAATCGAATATGGCAGATTTTTTCATAGGGTATTCTCCTGATTTTGTTCCTGATTACATTGGTCTTTGCCATTTTGTTTTCTATATGCGTTGAATTTTTTGACAAAAAACTTTCTAAGGCTGAGCTTACCGCTGTTCTGGATTGTTCGTCAGATTTTGCTGCAGGTGTCGATAACATCTATACGACGAAAAAATTTCTCTCTTCATCTGTTAAAAACTATCGTCTTTAGTTGAGTGTAGGCTTTCACGACCGTAATCCATAGTAGGTATATTTTTCGGGTCTTGTCGCGTAGGTAACTATTCACTGTCTTGACGTTTCGCTGATTGTGCTATCAGCTTCTTCAGAAGTTTTCTAAAGACTGATCTTGTCGTCTTTTGCTTCTAGTTATATATCCCATTCCCGTTCCGCCTCGCCGATCCGTAACCGTCCCGCTTCGTTGATGCGTAACCGTTTCGCTCAATTGATTCATGACAGTACCTGTCCGATGAACTCTACCGTTTCTTGTATGACGATCTCGTAGTGCCAACTTCCAGGTATTGCTGAGTTTGTATCCGTCTTCACGATTAAAGTTGTTGTGATTGTTTTTCATTATTTCTACAGATTCACGTATTATCCTCGGATGGTAGTGGCTAGTTCTGGCTAATACCTTCACGTCGCTGTAGCTTATGCTGTGGTCTCCTTGTTGCTGCAGGTGTTCCGCTACTGCAGATTTTTGGTTATGTCCAAGACGTGCGTCTCTCTCGTGTTCCTTCACTCTGCATTGTATACTGCGTCCCGTTTGGCCGATGTAGCTCTTCCCGCATTGACAATTCAATTCGTATATGCCTTTGGTTAGTAGTTTCGGCAACGCGTCTTTGTTGGGAGGAAGTAGTTGTTCTATTTTTGTCACTGTGTTGAATCGAGTGGTGATGTTTCTTTTCTCTAAGGTCTTCTTAAGTCTGTCAATGACTCCGGCTATGTACGGTAGGTATGCGTATCCTGCTGGCTCTTGTCGGTCCTGGTTGTTCATCTGTTTTCGGGGTTTCCTTATGTCTTTTTCACTGTAGCCGTTCTTCTGCAAAGCGGTTTTGACGTGTTGGGTTTCACTCTGTCTATGATGTTCGTCGCTGATTTTCTCTGCTCTTCTCAATAATGTGTTGATGAGGGACCTCTTCTGCTGTGGGTGGTGGTGAGATGTTGCATGCAGATACCGATCTGTGTGTGTCTTCTTACGATATACACTGTGGCCTAATCTACTGCTGTCGGTACGCTGCACTAAGACGTCTAGGAAGGGTAAGGTACCGTCTTCTTCGATTTCCATCGTGAAGTTGATGTGTAAGTGTTTCCTGTTGATATGTTCCATGAATTCACCCAGTGCTTTCTGTCCATGCGGCCATATGACAAAGGTGTCATCTACATATCTGTACCAGCATTTCGGTTTCATTTTATTAGATTCAATTGCCTCTTGTTCAAATGCTTCCATGAAGATGTTGGCGATGACAGGTGACAGAGGAGATTCCATTGCAGCACCATTCAGTTCATCGGAGTTCATCGGACAGGTACGGCCATGAATCAACTGAGCGAAACGGTTACGGATCAACGAAGCGGGACGGTTACGGATCGGCGAGGCGGAACGGGAATGGGATATATAACTAGAAGCAAAAGACCACAAGATCAGTCTTTAGAAAACTTCTGAAGAAGCTGATAGCACAATCAGGGAAACGAAGACAGTGAATAGTTACCTACGCGACAAGACCCGAAAAAACATACCTACTATCGTCTTAGTGTCTGTTATCAAAAAAAAATTTGAATGTGCAATTAAATCTAATAATGAAATCTGGTTTTG
>SMLS01044015.1:0-10616 GCA_004785975.1 Popillia japonica | reverse complement strand
ATTGCGTAGGTCTCTCCAAGTTAGCCGGCAACCGATAATCCGGTAGTGAGCTGCTTAGTAACTGAATAAAATCGCATTTTTTGTAAGTTAAGCAAACACTTAATACACCTTAGTAATAGGTAATTAAAGAATGTAATCGTCTGAATGTATTTTGCGTTGATTGTGTTTACTTATTTTGATTTTAGTGCGCGAAAAATCGAACAGATTAGTTGCGTGCAATAATTTGGAATCTATGGGAAAATACACTTTGTTAAGTTATTTTATAACAAATCTATAACAAAGATTCTTCCGAAAAAGCAAAAATACCATAATACAAATGCGTAACATACTTATTTAACTACAATGTTCTTTTGATCGTTAAGTGGACGTATTTATTACTTCAATAATACGTGAGAACCGCAGCAGATGCTTTTAATTGCCAATTTTACAACTGTAAACAGCATTAACAACATCAGCATATAATATTTTGCATTATCTAGGACTAGATAAACAAGTTCAGAACCGCGGATTGTAATATTATATCATTAGATTAAACGCAAATATTTGACTAGATATAATGCTGCATGAGATAGTTTCAGTAAGATATGTATTTAATTTTTTATATTATTATTTTCAAATTTTCAAAGATTGTCAAACATATATTGTGATTCAATATCAAACAAATCAAAATGCCCTAGAGTATCTAAGTTAACATTTTTCTGAAATGTTTTTCTAATTTTTTGTGCAAAAAAAATATATATAATCGATAAGCCTTTTATACCCTAAGGTGTAAGGCGCCTAAAACTTTCACTGGTATACAAAGTTTGCCCAGTGTTTCCTGTCTTTTGCGATTACTTTTCCAGTGTTCCAATCCAGCCCTCTCTCCTCCACACACTCCGCCAACACGTCGTTCCACTTTTTGCATGGACGCCCTCTTCTCCTCTTCCCCTGTGGTCTCGTTTGCCATATCAGTTTGGTTTGTCTATTATCCTCCATTCTAACTATGTGGCCAAACCATTTAAGTTGTTGTTTTTCGATACCTCTTAGAATCGGGCCCACTTTTAACTCTGCTCTCACTACTTCGTTTCACACTCTGTCTCTTCTTGTGATGCCTTTTATTTGCTCTTAGATATCTCATCTCTGTCGCTTGTATTTTACTTTTTTGTTGTTTTGATAACACCCAGCTCTCACTTCCGTAGGTTAATATCGGCTTGAAGATTGTTTTCTAAACTGTAATTTTTGTTTTTGTTGATACCTCTTTTTTCCT
The DNA here is from genome assembly GCA_004785975.1 of Popillia japonica. Taxonomy (NCBI): domain Eukaryota; kingdom Metazoa; phylum Arthropoda; class Insecta; order Coleoptera; family Scarabaeidae; genus Popillia; species Popillia japonica. The sequence goes on along the minus strand of SMLS01044015.1, from coordinate 9,370 downwards.
TATGAATTTGTTGTTCAATGCGTAGTATAATCTATTTGCTCTCTCTAGTCTTTCATTTATTTCTGCGTCATTTCTGCCGTCCTTGTTAATATTCACGCCAAGATATTTGATTCTATCTACTTGCTCAATCTGTTTGTCATTTAGTAGTACCAATAGCTGATCATTTTCACTTCCAACCACCATTATTTTTGTTTTTTCTATGTTGATTTTTAGTTTTTGGTTTTGCAGTGCCTCCTTCCATATGTCTAAGTTGTGTTGGAGATCTATCTTACTTTTTGCAAATATCACTAGGTCGTCCGCAAAGACACATTCACTTATCGTAATTCTTTGCATGTTTCTATATCCTATTGGTAGTTTCCTTATTTTGCTCTTTATTTGCTTCAACACATCATCCATTATAATGTTAAAAAGTGTAGGACTCAGCGCACCGCCTTGTCTTAAACCGTTTACCGTTATAAAAATATCCGACTGTAGGTTCCCCATGCGTACATAGTTTTTGGTGAGCTCATACATACTTTCTAAGCTCTCCCATATTTCCTTTCTTGATACACTGTCGAACGCCTTCTCTAGGTCTATAAACGCCATGTATGTGTTGTTAGTTTCCCTTTTTTCTATTATTTGTTTGATCGTGAAAATATGGTCCTGAACTCCTCTTCCTCTCCTGAAACCACTTTGTGAATCTCCAAGTTGCCCCTCTATTTGCAGCTTCAATCTCTTGTCGAATATTCTCTCGTACATTTTGGGTATTATGCTCAGTAACGTTATTCCACTATAATTTGTGCACTCACGATTATCACCCCTCTTGAAGATTGGCAGTAGTATACCTATTTTCCAATCCTCTGGTATCCTCTCTTCTGTCCATATTCTATTAAACAGTTGTGTTAACATTTCAACACTTCTTTTCCCCAGGTTTTTTATCATTTCTGGTGTTATGTTGCATGGCCTGCCACTTTTCCTAATTTTACATTTGTTATTGCTTCCTCTGCTTCTTCCAACTTTATACCCTCATCTTGTTCTTCTGCCGGTACTGTAATTGTCTGTTTTTCTTCTTTTTTGTTCTTGCACTGTTTGATTTGAATTAAGCATGTCTTCAAAATATTCCTTCCACCTTGCCATGATTTTCTTATCGTCCTCAAGTATTTGCCCATCCTTTGACTTAATATATTTGTCGATGTATTTTTTATCACTTCTAAGAGATTTTAGCACCTTGTAGAATAGCTTCTGGTTGCCGTGACTGTCACATTCCATTTTTTCGCCAAGTTCTTCCCATGATTTTTGTTTTGCTGTCTTAACTAACTCCTTTACCTTCGTTCTTTCTTGTTTATACTCTGCGTAGCTTTTCTCCGTTCTTATTTGCAGGTATTTCTTCCACCTATATTTCTTCTGTTTTACGGCTTCTTTCACTTCGTTATTCCACCAGCTCGTGTGCTTTTTGTTACAGTTTATTCTTGTGATTCCGCACGTTTCTTTTGCAATTCTCAATATTATAGTTTTGATACTCGTCCATAGTAAGTCCAAGTTAGTGACTGCATTTAACCTACTTAATTCATGCTTTTCCGTTTCTAATGTGTCTGTATATCTGGTAGCTACTTCAGGTTGTCTTAATTTAAGTTTTTATTGCTACTTTTATCTTTTGTTTTTTGTTCTGTAAATCTTTTTCGTTTTTCGCATCTAAAATACTTATTATTGCCATTAGCAAATAGTGGTCTGAATATATTTCGGGTCCTCTACTCTCGTGTCCGTAACTTCCCTCCTGTAGTTTCGGTTTATTAATACGTAATCTATAATTGATTACCTCATTTCTACTCTTTATTTCTCTAGTATATTTGTGAATTTCTTTGTGCTCAAAGAATGAGTTTGTTATTATTAAGTTGTTATTGATGCAGAACTCGATTAGTCTTTTACTATTGTTGTTCCTTATTGTTTCTCCATGTATGTCGATTGTTTTCCCTGTTTCTTCATCCCCAACTCTTCCATTAAAATCGTCCATAACTATTAATCTTCCTCGTATATCCTCTACTGTCTCTTCTAGTTGTTCCCAGAACTCTTCCTTTTGTTTAGCTGGGTCGTCTTCATTTGGGCCATATACTACTATTATTGTTGTTGTGTGTGTTTGTTTTTCGCAAAAAAAATACAATAACTTAAACTTAAACATTTTAGGCTTGAGTAATGAAAGACTATGCATCCGTTTATATCAAAATCGCAGTGACGCTAATGCTTGCATTGCTTGGACGCTGAATTGGAATATTACAGCTGCTTACATCACCTTAACGCGAAACTTTCGAATGTCAATTGACGTTTGAATTAAGTAGTATATATAAGTGTAAATTTGTTCTAATATTCAAATGTGTCTGCAAACATGTTATGTTTTTATTATTACATTTTTTATTTTTTCAGTTTCTTTATTTCGAAACGATTGATGCATTATATGTATACATATCTTTATGATTTAAATACATGCACTTTAATCTCAGATACCATATTAACATGTCTGACCAGCCTACTTCCAATGTAAAATAAGAGCAGACAACATGACGAAAACTGACCAGTATATATAATATGTTCATTTGAAAAGTTCATCTAGTTTGTGTTGACATTTTGATAGAAAAAGACGTAGATAATGTGTATGTGTATGTGTTTTCTTTTACATAAACATAAATTCAAATGAAATTTTATGAGCGTCAATTATTAATCACTATTAGAACCTAAATTCTTAAGTCGATTCTAGTTTGTTTAATTACATGCAATTTAAGGAAACCATTGAATAGAACTCTAAAACTGTTTTCTGAAACTCGTAGGCTTTCAAGAAAATCAAGCACCGGAGTAATTAAGAGACTTATACCTCAAGTTGTCAATCGTGTTGAAGAAAACCTGAATCACAAACAACTGAGTTAATCTGAAATTAACCTTTTTGTTGGTACAACTCACAAGTTATTTAAAAAACATTTACAACTTTATCCATACCGTGTGACTGTAGTACAATAATTGTTAGAATTTGATTAGTTGAATGATAATGAAGCTCAAAATGCATATTTCCAACAAGATGGGGCACCTTGTTGTTGTACCGCGGAATCTTTGGATTACTTAAGATTCGATATATAATTAGTCGAAATACTAACATCCCTTGGGCTGCATTATTTATTTATTCGTATTGCAAAATACAGAGTACATTAATATTATTATATTATACTTTTCAATAAATATCTATTATTCGTTATTTATTAGTATCAAATGATAAAACTGTCAAAACATTTGCTATTTTGTACGTTAAATAATTAGTGTTAATTAACGGCATCCTTAAAACTATTCTCAATATATCACAAGTTACTTGATAAACTTTTCAAATGAAAGCATCTTATAAAACTTACGATATTTGTTTTATCGATGATTGATTGATCGATGTACAATACAGACCTGAGCTAATCGAAGAAATTTGACATATACAGAAAAAATAATTTATTCTTCCTTCTAATTAATTAATCATCATTCTTCTCCTTCTGATTAATTAATGAGAAGGTGTAGAGGAAACGTTATTATCAGGCTTTTGTCATCACTTTATGGGTAGATCGTTTGAACAGTGAGAAAAAAACCAATAGTAGTATGCATATTATCCAGAATTTCTTAATGAACCTCATTAAGTGTAAATTAGCATTTGATCTTATGTGATGTATATAAAATTATTTTCGAAATTACCCGTCTTTTTTATGCAGGTCTATATGCATATGTATGTATATTTTTGAAACATTCTATCCCAACTTTACTTTCGCAAAATTAAAAAAAATGTACTAAATTTAGTTTATCGCTAAAGTTACAGCCATTAAATAAAGTATATGATAAACAGGTAAACAACAACTGCATTAAGTCGTATATATGAATATAATTAACAAACTTCATAAACATATTCGTAATGATAGAAATTACAGTCAAAGCTTATAAAAGAGCTTATGCATGAGCAACATAATCAATGTTTAATCCCACCATAAACGCACAGAAAATATTGCAACTGATCTCTAATCTGCAAATCCCACTGCGGTCGCTAACGTTAATATAACATGACGTACTTTTCGAATACTAAAAGCGTAAATTGAAAAAACATGATTCATTATATTCGTTTCATTCACATGTATATTAGATATTGCGGAACAAAGCTTGCCAAAATAATTTGATTCTGCTAAAACATACATGACACCGTGCCCGGATACGATCACGAGTTTTTCTGACGAAGATTTACAAACCATAAGTCGGACCTGTTTAATTTTTAGTTTAGTTTTATACATAGATTCATTACATTCAACCAGCAGCATACTTACACTTGTACATATATTGTTATATTGAAAACCGAAGTAATCCACATCAAATATGTATGTAAAATAACTAAACACGGTGTACAGATTCTCAAGTATGAAGAACGTGTATATTAAATCAAAAAAATGTCTATTTGGTCTATTCGAAAATTTATATTCACTGATTATGAGAGAAATATTGTTTTGTTGTGTCCGTCAAATAAGCTATTATAGATTTTAACTAAAACCGTAGCGTTTTGAAATAATGAATTTATTAAAAGTATGTACAGCGGTGTTAAATATTGAATAACAACATTTGCTTATAAATTACTCCTGACAGTGTCTATATTTTAAACGTTTAAATAAATATTTCAGTTAAATTTACCCCAGAAAATGTTGTCGTTCGAAATTCGCTGGCGCAGGCAAGGGATACTACTGACCACATAAGACTAACGGAATAGAACAAGTTCAAGAAGTATTACTTTTCCTGTCTTTTTAATTATCAGTTCACCTGCTGCATGTTAAGGCGAAATATTACATACCTATATTGCGTATAAAAACAACGAGAGTCGCATTTCAAGAAAGATCGCTCGATACATTAGCAAAACTGAAAGATTTATAAAAATGTTATCAGAAGCTACGGAATTATAGTATTTCTACTACTGACATACCCACGCACACTTCGTATGTGCACGATGCACGATGGTCGCGGTACTAGTATATCAAGATATTATACAAGGTGTCCCAGCAATAAAAAGACGGAGTAGCAGCAATCGCAAGCTGGAATGCTAGAAAAGACAATCAAAAATATGAAGTCTATTCGTACGCAAACTGCAGAACAAAAATAATAAAGAATTCAATTGGCCTTACGCCGGACCTGGACGAGCGCGGTACAAAGAGAACGAAGACTGCATCCAGGCATATATCATTTTGAATCAGCTGTGCGACGTACATACGATAGATATACAGGTATTCAGTCTGTTGCAAGCTGTTGGATCGTTCATCGTTCAAGAAAATTACGTGGTTACTAAAAAGTAACTTCTAACAATACTCCGTAATAAAGATCAAATCATTAATTGATTTTTCTCCAGCAGCTAGTAAAATTACTTACGAGATAAATGTTTGTTTAATTTTTAACAACGTTTGATAAAAAATTAGTAAATAGTTTGATGTTTACTGTAAAAAGGCCGCGATTATTAGAATCCGCTATCAACTACAAATTTAAGCGCAATAATCCTATTATTTGGAAAAACAACACCATGCAGTTGTGCTTTTTCAGTGCCATCGAAGAAGTTAGCCAGCTTTGAAGAAAACAATCATCTAGGTGCGTTATTGATATTAGTTGAGCTACTGCAGTTGGCAAAGGGCCTTATGAATAGTTTGGCTGTTGGTTTATGAATACCCAGTTACATACGTACTATTATAAATTGTTTGCACTGCATTCTTTAGTGTCTCGACGAATATAAACATACATTTAGTCAGGTCCGTAATATAATTTTTTAATATAAGAATTTCGTACTAAAATTAATAAATTTATAAATTTTTCATTTCTTCGTTATTGTGGTATATTTATGTGTGATCCTGCTCGGACATTACATATTTACTACTCCGTCCTTTTATTGCTGGAACACCCTGTATACATAGGTGAGAGACACAGAGAGAGAGGGAGAGATATATAAACAACTCACAATCAGTAAGAAATGCGTAACTATCGGCAGTTGTAAAGTCGAGGTACATACGGTTCGCTGTAGTCACACATCTCGCCGCTGGGAGTGGAGTGCGATAAACACTGTCACATCCTCCAACATTGGTTTTGCTCTGTTAACTCATAAAGTAATATATTCTGCTTAGCTTTCATAAAGTTGCTATGTCGAATCATTCTGTGTAGCTCAGATTATGTACTACATCACTAGACTGACGTCCAACTACGTACATTACATGCGAATCTATCTATGTATGTATGTACAGTTGCCATGTATGTATGTATGTATCCAAAGTTGCCCGGTTCTTCGCTACTAAGGCAATTTCTAAATTTTATCAACACATTATATCTGGTGGCGTTTTTTATTCCTCAAATCATTTAAAAATAAATAACGCAATAATTAAAGAAGGTATATTTATTTAACAAAGTAACATCAGAACCTTAGAAACCTATCAATATTTTATAGGCGCATCATTTGCTGTAACTATGTATACTTTCAAGTCTACGTCTCATAGACAAAATTAAAGAGTGCATATCGTAAGTATTTTGTAAATGTTGCCGTGTTTCTTCTATACATCCTCACAAATCTTCTGCATTTCTTGGTCGGAAATTCCGATTTTTTTTACAAGATACCCCCAAATGTTTTCAGTAAGATTCAAATATGGACTTCTTGACACAGACGGTAAGATTTTAATATCATTCTCAACTATCCAATCTTTTACAACAAGTGCAGTGTGTACACGACAATTATCCTGTAAGTTATAAAATAAGCCATAAGTTGTTATACTCCAACAATGAAAAATTAATAACCTGTTGAAAATTAAAATGATTAGGATAAATTTGACGAACTGTTGGCAGAATTTCGTTCTCTAATATATGTAAATAGTTTTGGGAGGTAAATCTCCCGTTAGTTCTGCAGCATGTACCAGGACTATTTACACTTGTCCATACCCAGACATTAACAGAAAACCGGCCACTGACAGGTTGGATATAGTTTTCGGAAAATCGCTGATTTCTTGGTTGATATACTCGTAACCTACCATTATTACAAGACTGAAAAGTCTTTTTGTCAAAACACAACCGATTCCCAATATTCATCGTTTTGATTTCACATTAAATTTGCATATTCTATCCGGCTCTGTTTGTTTTCATTAGTTTAAAAAGGTTTTCTTCCTGCGGAACAATTGTTAGTTCTGACGCTCTCACCCTACGACGAGTAGTGACCACAGAAATAGGAATTTACAAGTGCCTCATCTTGTGCAAGAACAGATATCTTTACAACATTTCGTCTTGGAGGACGTTTCAATGGCTGCTGTTCCACCCATTTTTTATCTTGAAAACACAGCTCTTACTAACATTCAAATAATCAGCAACTTCCCGTAAAGGCCATCCTTCTTCAAATTTGGCTAGTGCTCTAGCTCCTTGCTGTAATTATAATTGTCGATTCATCTTTCAAGTTAAATTTTTATAAAATCTAAATTCATCACAGTAACATATGACATACATACTTCTAAATATGACATTTCTTGCAGTGCCTATGATTAAAAGGCAAAGTTATACACAAAAACATTAGCGTACACCTTGGGATGATCGTAATGGTACATACATTACACACATACGTTTCAAGTAACTGTTGTACTGAAATTGACGTTTACTGACAAAAAATCAATTACTTTTTTTCCATGTAAGACAGAATTTATTATTTTATTTCGTAAATACTTTCATCGATAACTAATGAAAAAACTAAAAAATTACCACCGTATTTATTACAGAAAAAAAATACCTACTAACTTACAAATATTTCAAAAACTATCTATTTTCATAGTAAACATCTTTATTCAAAATGATGAATGACGTTTTTTTGTATAGTAATCGTAAAAATTGCCACTTCCCATTAAAAAAGTTGTAGTTTTCAAAATTCACCCTATATAAAAAATTGTAACAATTGTATCCAAATACTATTTAAATACGCCGCCTGCTTGACAGAATTTAATTCAAAATGAATAATAAGTTCTTCTTTGTGTGGAAAAAATGTAATTGATTTTCTGCCTAAAAACATCATTTTCAGTATAATTCGACTTATTGTTAGATATATTAAGTGTATTATATGTACTTAAAAACAAAATTTTAAGTAGAATTTAAAAATGTGACTATGTATACGATGCTTCATTTAAAATTAGATATGGAAATATTTTTGTTTGCAAGTGGAATGTAAGAGACACTATAGGTAAATAATTTCGAACTTGGAAAGTAACATTTTACCGGACTAGTCCTCTAAAATCGAGAAACGAAATTGAGACCTTTAGATTTATTTGTAATATACATTAAGTGTACAATTATGCGCTATTATAAATGAACAATTAGCTTTATTAGTATTTTCAACGTTTATATTAGAAGCGTCTTCTGATGTACGAGTTTTCCATTTCCGGACATAATAGTATTCTCTTCTCGGTCCTGTATTTTCTTTGCAATGTTAATTTTATTCTGAATTGAATTTTCTATATATCTCTGCACCACTGATGTACACTTTCACCCTTCGTGTCTTTTGCTGTTAGATAAATTGGCACCAGCGTCTGCTAAAAATGTTGTGGAAGTACGCCGAAAGCAATGACCAGTGAATTTTTTAATTTTGTAATTTCAACCATTTCGCTATTTTTCTTGGCATATTAGCCAAAGTGTGAATTCCAATTTGTTGGATTTTACAATGTCCCTTTCTATAAAAAGGCGTTTGTGGGGAATGCGAGCTGGCCGTATAGTTACGTATTTTCGATAAAGATTTAATGAACATTTTCGTTTCCTCCACTAACAACGAATGTTCTGATAACGAGGACTTCCACGGCCCCAGTCTCTATTATGAGAGTTTCTGGGAGTCAACCGTGTCATGGTTAGTAAAATATATACAGTACAAATAAAAATAAAATATACCAAAAGTTTTTTGCCTCTAGCGTGGTTGACACGTCGACTTACCGTGGCCTTCTGGTACCCCTCCAATTACCCCCTTTTGCTCCCAAAGAAGCCACTTAAATTAGTGGCGAAACGCCGAGTTTTTTGTTGTATATCTTATGCATTTTATTTTTATTTGTACTGTATATATTTTATTAACCATGACACGATCAACACCCAGAAACCCTTATAATAGACGAATATTTTCTTTAAATATTTTTTTTTCAATAACGTTTACAACTCGCATTTAGATTCTGTGATCGAGAGTCATTTTTGCCAATTCCTCACGTCTGCATGCTCCTGCGATTTGAGAATCGCAGGAGCTCATAATGAGTTATGAGCACCACCTTTAAACAATTTACCTATATTAGACTCTAGACAAAATACTAGTGAAATGTATGTCTGTACTTGTAAAAAATCCCCATCAGCAGCTCCCATCAAG